>CAJVPV010000170.1:0-26724 GCA_910591835.1 Acaulospora morrowiae
CTTCACCTGGGATTGAACTGGTATCTTGTGATCTGACCTGTGGAGTGCTAACCACTGCACTATAGACCCACAGGTCTATTAATATTGTTTTATTTAAATATATAAAAACAAGACTTATTTATATTTAATAAAAAATGTTAATTCATTAATAATAATAATATTATTATTATATTATTTATTCTTTATTAACAATAATTAAATAATATAAAATATTTACTATTATTTAATACTGTATAACAATTAATAAAATAAATAAAAAAACAGTAAAATTAATTTTTTTTAATAATTAATATATAGCTTGTTTTATTAAATTTAATTGGTTAAATATTGTATATACAAATTTTATATTATACAAGTTTATTATATCTGTCTATTCAATAAAATTACTTAAAATAAAAATTTATTTTATTTATTATTAATATCAAAATTTTGATAATATAAATAAAATATTAATATAATAATATATATATATATATTAGTTTTATTTATAATCTAATAAATAGAAACTTGAAAAACTATATCTTAATATAATTAGTTATAAACTAATTATATTTAATAAAGAATTTTTTATAGCTTTAACTTAAATCAATTTTTTTATAATTTTATAAATTATAAAAAAGAATGAACTTTTATAAAAAATTAAAAAGTATCAAACTTAATAATAATTATTATTTCATTATATCTTTTTAATATTAAAAATTTAATATTTATTGAATTAATATATAAACTGATTTTTATATGTACTATAAATCATTACATATAATACTTTTCTTTAAATAATAGCCTTTTTATTTTTTTAATAATATTTTTATTTTTTTTAAATAATTTTTCTAATAAAATAATTAATATCCAAAGTATTATATATAGTAGTTTATAGTAAATATTCTTAATATAATGATTATAAACTCTTGTTTAATAAAAGTTTTGTATTTAATATCTGTTTTTAATTAAAATAAATAAATAAATAAATAAGTAAATTGATTTTTTATAAAAATCAATATTTAATAAATTATAATAGTAAATATTTTATTAAGTCAATTTAATTACTTTTATCTAAAATTAAACTTGATATTTTATAATAATAATCTAAAAATAATAATTATATATTTAAATTTACAAGTTTAAAATTTTAAAAAAAGTTAATTTTCAATTATGATTATTTTTTGTTATATATGTATAAATAATTAAACAATTAACATTTATTAGTTTTATATATTGTTTTTAAATCTAAATATATATAATAATTTTTTTTGAAAAAGTTTTTTCCATAGGTAAATATTATTTTTTTATTAGATATTATATAACAAAATATATATTGTGAAAGAAACAATATCTATTATATATATAAGGTAGTAAGTTAAATACTAACTTATATATATATATATATTTAACTAATATTAAAAAAAAATTCAAAATAATACTATATATTAGCTATATCTAAATAATAATTATATCTACTTATTCAATAATTTATAATGTTTTTTTATAAATTTATAAATAAAGTAATAAAAAATAAAAAAAAATAAACATAATTAAAATTAAAACTAAATAAAATAAACTATAAAATCTATAAGTAAAAAACCAATTATTTTTTTAATAAAATCCTAAACAAGCTTATTGTTCTATTTCTTTAGTTTTTTAATTACTATAGATAATAAAGTATACATAATATTATTATTTATTGTTATAGTTGTCAATAATAATATAATTTATATTGTTATTATAATTAATAATATTATTATAATTGTTATTGTTGTGATATAAATCCAGTTTAAACAGATTGGTTTTTGTTTTGATTTTTAAGTAAAATCTGATTAAATAATTAATGAATACTGATTATTTAAAGGAGATAAACTGATTTTGGTTTTTTGATCAGATAAAAATATTGAAAAATTTGAAATGATATAATAAGTATTACTATGATATGGTTGAATTTAAAAGTTAACTTGAAACAAACAGTAGACCTATTAACTTTATTTAAGTATATGTTTTAAAAAATATTTGGTTTAACAAATATGATAATAATAATATAAATAGATTTTATAATAAAATAAAAATAGAAAAGGTATAAGAAAACAAAAAAATAAAAAATTACTATAAGCTTTTTCTTATACAACCAAAGGATACAAGACTTTCAAACTTAAATAGACTTTGATCAGAAGTTTTATTCTATTGTATCAGTTATTTTAAAGGTTCTTAAATTCTTAAATTAAAACTTATTTATAATAAAGAGTATAAAACATTTTTTCTTACTTAAAATTACTATAAAAGAAAAATTTTTAACAAAACATATAATTAAAAGTAAAATTCCAAACTGAATACTGAAATGGTACTAACTTATAATAAATTTAATATATGGATTGTGACCTATTATATTAAACTCATAGTAAATTTAATATCAACTTGATATCAAAATAGTATCATTAGAAACCCTAATTAAAAGAGTATTTTTTTTAAATTTAAATATAACAATTTTTTTACTTTTATAATATTATATTTTATATAATTGAAAACTTTTAAGATATTTTAAAATATTTTTAAATATTATAAAACTTTAAAAAACTTTTGAAATTTTTTAAAATATCTTGGAATTTTTTAAAATAATATAAAATTTTTTAATATATTTTTGTTTATTTTTTATTATTAATTATAATTATAATTATTTAAAAAATAAAAAATATTATTAAACATACAGTATATAATATTTATTTTATTTTTATTATTTTATTATTTTATATTTATAATATATAAAATATACATGTTACTAAAATTTATAGATTCTTAATACAATTGACACAATTAATTGAACCACTATTAAAACATATAAATAATTTAATCATGATATAATTATTTTTGAAAATTTTGGGAATTGAGTTAATATCAAATAATTTATATCACATGTATAATATAAAATCTTCTAAAAAAATTAATAAAAACTTATATATTAATAATATATATTTTTATTTATCTTTTAAATATATTTTTATATTATAATTATCAATTATTTCTTTTTAATTCAAAAAATAAATTAATATATATTTATAGAAATTATATATATTAAATTCAAGTTCAAATCAGTATTGACTAGAACTATTTAATAAAATAACCTTTTACTATATTTTCTTAAATTCTCTTAATTAATAATACTTACCTAGAAAGTAATATTAGATAATATAAAAAAATCTTTAATATTACTAGAGATTATATGATCTGTAAAGACTCTTTTGTTATTTGAACTTTTGGATTAATACATATTCCATATGACTTAAAAGTAATTAATCAATCTAACAAAAATATACAATAACAAATATAGTACTTTAGTTATATTCAGAATTAAACTGTTTTCAAAAATTTTTTGTAATATTTAATATATGGAAATATTATAATGTTAGGATTAATAAAAGAAAACTTTATTAAATATAAGAAAAACCAAACAACTCTATTATTTTCCAAAAGAAAAAGAGTTTCTTTATATAAATAATTTTTCTATATAAATAAATAAAGCAATAATATATAATTGAATATAATATAGACCTGTAGGTCTGTAGTGTAGTAGTTAACACTCCACAGGTCAAATCACAAGATACCAGTTCAACCTTATATAAGGGCAGTTTAATAGAATTAATATGGTATCTGACACTATAACCTGTATAAACGCTGTTTCTCATGAGAAGCTATTTCACATACTGATTCAGCGAATATTGAGATTGTGATTTCCAGAAAAGGTGTTGTGGCATGATAATCACCTGGTTGGTATTATAATAATCACTGGAAGTTGTAAGGTGTATAAGATGTCTGTTTTTGATAAAAATAGCTTAATAATCATTTTTCTGTGGTACCTGGTGTCTCTTCCTGCAAGTTTTCAGAAAGGCCTTATTTCAATTCAATAATAAATCGCTTCAACAGTTACCTATTCCAAGAAGGCAGCCAAAACAGCAATAAGTACCGATAGCTGAAACAATCTATAGACAGTAAGTCTATGAAATAAGTTTCTTAAATGTTCTTGGGTAGCTTTAAGAAAGTGGAAATTAAATGGTACACCTATTTGCAGATGGTTGGATTTAAAAGGATTCTTTCTGTAGTAATTCTATTTGCCAAAAACAGGTACTATCCCCAATTTCCTATATTCAAACTTCTCCTTAAAATTTATACAATACCAAATAGAACATAATAATATAATAATAATACTAATGGGGCTTTGGCACATTAGCCTTAGCACAATTTCTCTGGAATAATACTGACAGTAATAAGCCGATATGAAGTAAAATCAATATAGTCTAGTGATACGTAGAATTGTTTATAAATATAGTTCCTGTAATACATAAAATACATATGTGAATAAAATAATAAGGTACACTAGGCAAGGCCTAGCTGGTTAAACACAAAAAAAAAATTAAATATAATATATATAATCTTATTGGTTTTTCAAAGATTATATGCATATAATAAAAGATAAAAATAAATAAAAACAAATAATAAACATTAATTAATACAATTAATTAATATAGTATCAAATTATTTATAAAAATATTTCTTATAATTCAAATAAGTCAAATAAGATTAATAATAAAGATTCTATTAATATTTATCAAATACCAATGATAATTCCATATTTAATTCGAGTTCTAGTTATTACAAGATGTAACAAATATCTATATAACTTATAGAAATATAGTCCTATTAATATTTCAAGTTTCAGATATCCTAAAGATATATAATTTAAATAATTGTATTTCAATTGTAATGTTCTTTCTATTGACTTGTTTATATTATACATGTGGTATAAATTATTTGCTATTTACTCAATTCCTAAAATTCTTAAAAATAATTACATTGTGACTCAATTATTTATATGTTTTAATAGTGACTCAATTAATTGTATCAAAAATTGCATCAAATAATTGCATCAAATAATTGTATCAATTGCATTAAGAATTTACAAATTTCAGCAATATATATAATTTGTATCACTTATTTCACTATTTGTATTATTATACTTTTTCTATTCATCATATATTTTATTAACTTTATTTTAGTTAATATTCAGATATCCTTTATTCAAAATATAAGTTTTGCACTAAAGATATTTAATATATTTTTAAATATATCAAGGTCTTATAGACAACTGATCAAATTATCAAGATTATTAATCAAATTCTTTATTCAAATAATAATTATAAATCTATCTTATATACTATATATAACAAGTTATTGAATTATTATACAAAATAATAATAAAATCTTTTTTATTTCAACTTCTATTAATTGGATTAAGACAGTAACAAAATTCTTAATTCAATTATATAACTTGATCTAAAAACTATACTGTTTTATAGCTAATATCTCATTTCTTATTGAAATTAAGTAGAATCATTTTAAATTCTTCAATTTTTTCAATTTTTTTAAATTAAAAAACAAGAATATTTCATAAGTTAAAGATATACTTAATACTAATCTATAAAAAAATATTATTATTGATTTGTTTTTTATTATTACTAATATATTTATTTAATTTAATTATAATTATTTCAAATATATTTATAGTTTAATATCTTTATCTTTTAACTTGAATTTTAATTTTCTTAATATTAAATAAATATTTATAACTGTTTGATATCATTTAATAGAATATATTAGTTTAAATTTTTTTTTTTAATATTAGTTGTATAGTTACTATAAGCAAACTAATATTTAACTTATTGTATCAGTATATGAAAAATATTGTTTCTTTCATAATATATATCTTGTTATATACAAATCAAATAAAGAAATAATGTTTATTTACAAAAAAAATTTTTTTGATATTTTTTTTTTTCTATAAATTCAATTATTATATAATTTAATTGTAATATTATTAGTACTATTATATTATTCTTTTATTTTTTACAATATAAAACAATTTGATATTTAAGAAATATTAATACATATCATTGCTTGTTACTAAGAAAAACTTATATTGCTTTATTCAAAAATTTTTTATTTATAAAATTTAATTAATTAATTAATTAATTAATTAATTAATAATAATATAAAATTATTATTATTATCAACTTCTGAAATTATTTATATATTAAATTCTTTTAATTAATAATATATTTGAATAAAAAAAGTTAGCATAAAAAAAAAAAGATTATCGTTGAAATATACTGTATATACCGTTACATCTTATCCTTTTATATATCTCCCGGTAATTATCATCTTTCGAGATTTAGGTTTTAATTTAAATCAGGATGATTTTAGTTTATTTTTGAGTGAAAAAAAGTCGTTATTAAAGCTAGCCTCATTCACATTGAAACCAATAAACGGTTAATGTTTTGTGAAAATCTTTTCTCTTAAGATACTATTAATTAATACGTATTTGTGCACGCCTTAATTAACAACTTGCACAACTTAATATTTTTTGGTGTGATTATGTCTTCCGAAAACACAGTGCAAGAACAAATAAAGTATCTCAAGAGCCTTAAAGCCATTCGTGAACGGGCAAAAAAAGTTTACGAAAAAGCAGAAGCAAACGCACTCAATCATTTCAAAGTAGACTTTTCAAAACTTGAAGTAGTAGTCTCCAAAGTAATCTTTCTAATTAAGCGTGACTATAAACAAATTAGTGACATTCCACCGCACGGCCGTTGGCGTCACTTTGAAGTTGGAGGAAAAGATCGAGTTCAAACTCTGATAGAAGAATGGAAGATTGGCTGCGATACGTTGGAAATAACGCGTCGACTTTTAGATTTGTTTGTAGTTTCTGTTCTATTGGATGCTGGTGCCGGTAACGCATGGACGTATAAAGAACCGGAAACCGGTAATACCTATAGCCGATCAGAAGGATTGGCTTTAGCATCGTTATACATGTTCAAGTCGGGAGCCTTTTCTTCTTCAAGCTCTCAACCGTATCAGGTTGATGGTACGCGTTCAGTCATATAACGTCTCGTATATTTATGTTTGACTAATTTATATATGGGCACATAACCGTTAGCACATAAACTCCTAAATATTAGCGTGGAAGATGTACGTTTGGCATTCCAGGTCGACGAGAATAATCCTTTGGAGGGATTGGAGGGTCGTGCTAATTTGCTCAGTCGTTTGGGTCATGCTCTAGAAAGTCACCCAGAATTTTTCAAAAGTAATGATAATTCGGTAAGTAGTATGGATTCTGGTGATTGATCTGATTTTATAGGAATTGACGCTTACAAATAATCCCTAGCCTTTGAGGCCTGGTAACCTTTTAGGTATTTAAAAATTCATTCTATATACAATTTCCACTACTTAAAAATAACGTTCGTCATTCCGTCATCGCAACAGATTATTTATTATTAAATTCCACCATCAACGAAACCGATACTACTGTAAAAATCGATACATTGTGGACAATTGTAATTTACGGCTTTTCTGAAGTTTGGCCGCCGACCAGAACCTCTCTAAACGGTGTTTCGCTTGGAGATGTCTGGCCGTGTGAGGTGCTGAGGTTGCCGAGTTCTAGTCCCGACTCTACTGATCACTTGGTAGCATTTCATAAACTTTCTCAGTGGCTCACCTATTCGCTGGTAGAGCCAATGAAAAGAATTTCAGGAATCACCTTTGAAGGAATTGAACAGATGACCGGTTTACCAGAGTACCGAAATGGTTTGTAAATTTCAAATTTCACATATATATATGAAATCCAACCAAAATATTGATATTCTTTGTGACAGGTGGTCTCTTCGTTGATACTGGTGTGCTGACTTTGAAAGAACCTGACTTCGAACGCGGTATTAGTTATTATAAGCAAAATAAATTATCGTCCACCGTTCAGTCTGATGTCGAAATCGTACCAATGTTTGAAGTTAATGATCCGTTAATTATTGAATGGCGTGCTGTTACGGTTGTTTTGTTGGACGTGGTTGCGGACAAAATCAGAGATGCGCTCGGGTTATCGAAAGTTCAATTTTCCCTGGCTCAGATGCTTGAGGCTGGAACTTGGAAGGCATGTCATGATATTTTAGCTAAGCAAGATGTTATGTTTATATTCTTAATCGTGTTTTGTTTTGTTTGATAACTTTAGGCTGGTCGCGAAATTGCTGCAACTTTACGTCCTATTACTCGAGGTCCCCCAATTGCAGTTAAATCAGACGGAACAGTTTTTTAATCTTTTTTTTTTGTTCCACATGAGAATGTTGCGTGCACCGTACGGAGCTTAGCACATTTATTGTCGATTGTATCAGCGCATATTTTGACTTTGTTCTTAATAATGACTTAATAAACAAAGGGCTAGACTTATCAAAGAAAAAAAAAATCGATTGTAAACAATGAACTTCACTAGAAAAAAAAAATTATTCTTTGGATGGACAGACCATTATAATAAACTTTGTTTTTTTTTTTTCAACTGACTGCGTTTCTGTATCAAGAATTTGGTGGCCTTTTTAAATTCACCTATTTAGTACAGGAAAGCCTTATTAGACATAATGAATCAAATGATATTGTAAGTTTTGGTCAAATAAATGATCATGATAAACATTTAGATAATAAAATTCATTCCTAGTGGCATGTTAATAATTATAGTGTTTTATCATTTATGGATAAGATATTTGTTATTTACTATGAATCTAAAAAAAAAAAGAATTTAACATATCTGTCGAAAATCTAAAGTTTAATGCTTAAAGCGCGAAAAGGTCGATTATTTGTCACGTGGAAAATGCTTTCATCTTATATTTTGTGAATGGACCCGCGTTTGCGCCGTCCAAAAAATAAAGACATGTAGTTTTCACAGAATACAAAGGAAATTTTCAAGGTAACCAATGACATAATATTTTATAATATCTATTTCTACTTCCAAGGAGAATGATATCTTTAAAGGATGCAATCAATGAATTACAACAATATATTTCGAAGTGCTTAATCTCTTTTATACACACTTTCGATTTCATAATGTTGCCTACTCACATTATCTTCTCTGCTAATCACCTCTTCCTTTGTTTTCTCTTTTTCCTTTCCACTCTCACCACCTTCTTTCCTACAATTCTCATCTATCCTTTCTTGTTTTAACTCTTCCTCATCCTTCTCCTCATCCTTCTCCCCCTCCTCTTTCTCATCATTTTCCTCCTCTTTCTCCTCTCTCTCCTCAACTTCATCCTCATCACAAATTTCAACATTTTCATCTCGCTCCACCGAAAACACTTCATAATCTTCCAATTCCATATGATTTTCGGATAAAAACCATTGTACTTCTGGATAAACCGAATACCCCCAGGTGCTTATTGTTCTGTATCTATTGGATACTACTATATCTAATCCTGCTCCAAAGCCTGGTCCACTTTTGGGATCATAGCAAACAGCTTTTTGACTGAGGGATTTCACCACGCGTGAAATGATTCCGGTGGTAGGTAGTAAGTGTTGAAAGGAGAACAAAAATGAGTCATTGGTGGTCACCCACGAGTATCTCTTTGGTGTGTTATTGGTGGATAGGGAGGTGGTTGCGGTAGTTTCAATTTTTGATGCCTCTGACCCTATTCTTCCTTCTACCATTTGTTGTCCTTGAGGTTTCCAGTCTAGAGGATTGTATCCACCAATTAATTTTCCTCCCAGGTACAGCTTTGACACCATTATTGTGGGCCCTTTATTATCACATCGTTCATGAAATACTTGGGGATCAAATCCATCCTTACTCGCCCTATACAACAGAGTAAATTTATAAGGTAATGGTTTTTTGTTATAATAGTCGGAATCTTTTCGAGCGATCCACGCTGAAATTGTGTTAAAATGGGAAACCGAGAGTAGTGCAGTGTCAAAATATTGACGTATGGGAAAGTTTCGAGGAAATATCATGTAATCAGAAGACTGAGAAATATGATAATTGAAAATGGATTGAGATTGTGATTTGTTATCAGGTGAAGCAGTGTAATCGGTCAAAAGTTCGGCGTAGAATGAGGCCGGAATCAATTTTTGATATGGAGAGACATGAGTATTAAAAGCTTCCAATGAAATTTCTTGCCATCGAATCAAGTTAATAAACTCAGAGATGTGGGATTTTACTAATTCGCAATCTTGCTCACTCCAACTTTCAAATTCGTTTAATGCAAACTCTTTGTGGTTCTTTGGATCGTAACATAAAGAATATAAAGAAGAAATGCCGGAAGGCAAAGAGTATAGCAATGAAGGATCGAACAAAGAGGAATTGGCTTGAACCACACTCCATTCCAACAATCTGTTCCAAATTTCAATTTCATCCAGTCCTTCATGTTGCTTTTGAAATAATTCCCTTATTAGTTCCTTGTTCAGCGAGTTTAAGTATGGTGAGCTGAATGATGACGTGGGTGTTCTCCAAAATTGATCGACGAGATACGTCTTCAGGGTGGAACATCGTGAGCAATGATTGAGTTTTGTGAGATAGTTGAGAGGATCTTGCTGAAGCGGTTTTGAATGATTTTCAATCATGTGAGATTGGGTTCGATTAACGACCGAGGAAAGGGATAATTCATCACAAGCAATAAGGAGTTTCATGAGTTCAGGGAGGGAAAGTGTATCGAGATCTATTATTGAAGTATAAAAGTATCTTCATTGCATGCAAGTGATCGATGTTAAAAAAGAGGAAAATAAGAAGAACGCTATCATTATAATGTTCAAAATGTTCTCGCAATTGTGATACATACTTCATCAACAACCTGAAGATGTGAGGTTCAATATTCTCTTTGCGAACAAACATCACACCATTCCACCTTGTTGCATAGTTTAAAGAAAGAGCCGTACGAAAATAAGGACAGCGAACGCCCAATATAGCTGAATGAGCTTTAAAGTCGGCTACCTCGTTAGGCTTACGGCCGCATCTCACGATTACATCATAATTATAGCCGTAAGTCAGCAGGAGTGAGATGTCTTTTACCAGGTCAACGAGGGAATTGTTTACTTTGGACATTTCTTATGAATTTTATGAATTGATAAAGAAAGACAAGAATCTAGATCTTAGTAGCATTCAGACTTGCTTGCTTTATCACGTCAGAAATTAATTCCGTATTGGCCCTCCTGATTGAAACTCATGTGAAAAAACAACATACTTACGTATGATTTACGTATGATTTACATGTGGACGAACCTAATACTGGATTGTATAGTTGCTGCCCATGAAAGTAATTACAACTACATATGTAAATGTGGCCGCAAAATACAATCCATATAGGACGTCACATTATGTTATGGTCAACACCTTCGATAAAAGATCATTAATTCCTTGGGAATCAGACCACTCGATAAAAGAAATTTTGACACCAAAAAGTTCTATTTCGTGGTAAGTCCAAATTACACTACATGATATATGTTATGTATTTATACACGATATGATAATTGGCGATTCAAATAAGCTCGAATCTAGTACTGAATACTATAGTGACAATGTGTTTCTTTGATATATTGTAATTATCGAGAAACAATATAACAACCTCTGTAAGAAATTCTTTCAGTAGTTAAAAAATTTAATCCAGATGCGTTTAATTAACAACTTTTGGTTTCGAACATAAATTACTAGTAAAAAAATTGGTTTCGAACATAAATTACTAGTAAAAAAATAACCGTTTATAAAATTTTTAAAAATAATAATAATATATGGGATCGTTAATGTCATGACAGTAAACGTATTGTTTAAATAAAGTCTCACATTTAATATAAAATATTAATACATCATTTTAAACAATAAAAATGGTATTATACAGTATATAATGTACATGATATTTTATAAAAAAAAAAAACTTTTTTTTTTTTTGGTTTATCATTTCTTATTTTCTTAAATATATTAATATCATTCGATAAACTTGAATTATTTAAAAACAATTGATTTTTTTTTAAAAAAGTATAATCTTTTTTTAATTTTTAATCCAATCTTATTTTATTTTCAGATTTATCTTAAACCATAGTTTTAAAATATTGTATTATATTATTCTAACATATGCACGAGTTTAAAAATTGAAATTATAACAAAAAAATAATAATACAAGTTAATTATATGGTATCAATATAATAATTTTGAATATTGATAAATTTTTATATTTAATAAGAATATATTTAAATTAAAAAACAATGAATTTATATAATTTAATAATTTAAGTAACAAATAAATCCTAGATTTATATAAATTTATATAGATGTATATAAACCTTTTTTTATGAATTCTTTTATTAATTTAAAAAATACAAATCTCAAAAAAGGTTTTAGTATTTTTTTATAATGGATTTATTTGTTATTCTTAACAATATCATTATATAACAGCTTTAATTTAATTTATTTATTTTTTAAAAAAAAATCAACTTTTTATTTGCAAAGAAATACAAAGAAATTTTATTTATGAAATTAATTTTAATAAAAAAAAAATATTGAAAAAACATTTTCTTTTTTTTTTTTTTCAAAAATTTAAGATTTTAAAAAATTCATACTCTTTTTTTTTAGTAATAACAAAACTTCTAAATACTAATTAGTTAAAATATAATACAAAATATAAACAAAATATATATGTTTTATCTTGTATCGTTTAGAAATCATGTGTAACAAGGAATGTTATAATGAGAAAAATCATTTATATTGTATATTTAATATTTGTTTAAAAACATGACATGGGTTCTTTCACGGCAAAATCATGTTTAGAATATATAAAATATACAGACTCTAAGCATGATTGTGCTGTGAAAGAACCGACATTCTATAACTAATGAGATATATAATAAAATAAAATTTATAATGCAAAACTAAGACTACTAGGGTTACAAGAGCCTTATATTACACGAATCATCATAACTCTATACTTAAGTTAGTTACATAATAGACAGATTTTTAATATCAATTAAAGAAAAATTCAAGTTCTATGTAGACATGAGAGCTAGTAAAGACACAAATAAAGAAGAAGATGCAAAATTTCAAAAAGTTGCAATTTGGAATAAACAAAAATTTTGTATAGCAGTTGTTTATCTTGGCATGCTCTCACAAGGTTGCTTTAGCTCAGCTCTAGTCAATATTACAGATGAAACAATTGATTAAGTATTAATTGTATAAAATGATATTATTAAACAAAATGTATAGTAACAAGAGGATACTCCAATATATTCTCTTTCTTTTTAATCATGTAAGGTATCACATCATACTATTACAATTCATGCCTATAATTTTAGTAAAATTTTTTGAATCATTTTTATATTTCTTATTTTCATACTCAATCAATATACACATACATATATCAGCACAAACCTAATACTTTGTGACCTTTTTATTTTGAAAAAAATATAAAAACAACAAGAGACTTTATATATGTTGCTGAAATTTGTAGATCCTTGATGCAATTAATTAAGTCACTATTAAAATATATAAATAATTAAGTCATGATGCAATTATTTTTAAGAATTTTGAGAATTGAGTCAACAGCAAATAATCTATACCACATGTATAAGTGGCACTATTCATATAAAATCACGTCTGATAGCAAACTTAGCTATTTCTGAAAAACCAATAAGTAAACATTTGTTTGGATCTATAAAAAGCAAAAAAAGTTTTGCAAAACCCAAGCAAATGGCTCTATCCATGCAATCTTCATTGATCTTGACATTTGAATACCCTTTACTTGATATTCTCCTTTCAAAGGTATGAATAAAATTGGCAAATATGATGTAGGTTGAATTTCTCATATGTATAAGTATATGAATGACCTCATTTTAGAAAAAGATAAGCTGGCTACCTTTACCTTGAAGCATAAGAAGCACAAGGCCTGCTAGCTTGATCATGCAGTTTCATGAATGTGGCAAAAAATTATAGTAAAATTTATCAAAAATCTGTTGCTTTTTTTACTCATGAATTTGATGCTATTGTCATTTCTCCTTTTGTGATATCTGACATGGTAAATTACAAAACAAGCAAAATTAGATGAAAGACTGCAAAAAATGCTCTGCTGGGCACATTACCATTTCCGTCAACATCTAATTTCCAAGGCTAAGAAGTTAGGAGTCCATGTTATCATCCAAAATGAGGCTTACACATCAAAAACATGTAGCTGGTGTGATAACATAAAGAGTATTGGAGGGTCTGAGATGTACAATTGCCAGAATTGTGGAGTTGTAATGGACCGAGATGAAAATGGCGTTTGTGGGATCTTTCTCCGGGCTTTGCTTGATGGAGCCTTGATTCTCTCTGGAGATCATGTAGGAAATAGTAATAATACTTAGTAATGCCTAGTATTACTTACTATTGATACTATTGATATGTTACAATCCATCCGAGATTGCAGAAAAGTTAAACTTTAAATTGTGCGCAGCCGCAGTGAATAAGAATAAAACAATAGCCTCAAAAGAGGAGGATGACTTTGTAGCGGCTTTACAAAGGAATTCGCGATCCGATTAACAAAGGCACATTAGGTAAAAAGACGACATAACAGCTGCATTGTGTATGCGGAAATTACGTAATACGTGTAATACATTCCAATAACGGAATGTACGTGCATAAAATTGTTTCCTTGTTTTCAATTCAGAAAGTGATTATTAAAAGAGAGAATTGAATTTTACAACTTCCGATTAATACCATTCAACACCTTTTGCAATTCGATTATAATCCATTTCTCTTTTACAAGATGTCAAACAAAAGTCAATTACACTACTACGAAGATGGTGACATTTTGGTGGTCGTGCAAGACACCATATTTCGCCTTCATAAGAACATATTATCTCTATCTTCGAAAGTATTCGCAGATATGTTTTCCTGTGTCAACCAATCGTCAACCACACATAGCGATAGCGATAAACCCATACCTAGTGTAAGCCTCACCGATTCATCTGCCTCCAAATTTTCGGATCTCGTCTCGTTTCTCTACCCTCAGAAGTTTTTTCCGGTCACGTGGTCAAACGTGTCAGAGTTTCTTGTGTTAGCTGATAAATACGAGATCGAAAGTGTATTTGATGCGTCAAAAAACTTTCTCGAAGAGAAGTTTCAAGAGAATCCTTCTTTGACATTTGTCCTAGCCGACAAGTTCAGGTTTCCGGAGTTATACAAAGAATCTTCGAAATTGATTTTTGACATCTTTCCCGCGTTCCAAGCAACCTCACTATTCCGTGAACTCACACCTGCCACCTCTCTCGCACTTATGAACCGTTATTTTAGCTATGTGACTGCCATCGGCTCCCTAAAAGATTTCGAAGAAAGACTCATCTACGAATCGGACCGTCAGGGGCATATTAGGCTGGTTCGACAGGGTTTCCTGGATAACTTAGCGAACGTACAAGTCCATCCGATATTACCACCATCGGAGTTTTACAGGAAATTGTACACTGGTTCGGCCAAAAATTTTATAGAGCAACATTTACCCAAAGAATTTATTATTCATTGCGGAACATTTGAGTCGTTAAAGCATAAAGATAAAAATGGGGATCATTATTTGTTTATAGAGATGGATATCTGAATGAAACTATGAACGAGGTAAATTTAGAGCACTTTGGATATAGACATATTACAAATAATAATAATAATCACAAATCGAATACAAAATGTTCACTGGCAACCAACCACTTCTTCATCAACATAGATTCTCCTTGTATATCAAATAACTTCATGATTATTCTCCTTGTATATCAAATAACTTCATGATTCTTCACAACTACCAAATCTTCTTCACCATCTATAGTTTCAGTATGTATCTTCACCTTTTCAAAGCTTTTAATCGATCCCTATATTTTAGGCGAACAAATAGTATAGTTATTAGAAGAGTATATACTGGATCTAAGCTACTAGACTGAAGCCCAAGATGTGCTGTATTATAGTTAAAGTATCAATAAAAATAAATGCAATGTACCTCAATCAGGTACAGAGCCAAAGGACTAACTATCTTCTTTTGAATAAGTCGATTAAGTGGTCTCGCTCCTAAAAATTTATAAATATGCACGTGTGTGAATTTATTTAAAGTCGGTAATTAAATTTGGATGGATTAATCACACGTACCATAAACGGGATCATAACCTTTCTCCGCCAACCAAGCTTTAGTGTGCTCATCAACCTCAATCGTGATATTCTTATCCTTCAATCTCTTCTGCACTTCCCTTAACCTCACATTAACTATTTCTCCAAACGCCATAGGCGATAATCGGTTAAACACGATCTGTTGTTAAGGTTGTAGAACATGTAATCTATAAGTGCTCTAAAAGAACTTTGACAAAAATAATGCGAAATACTATGTACCATCTCATCAACCCTATTGACGAACTCTGGAGGAAAGTGTCTTCTCACAACGTCAAGAACCGCCCTCTTTGTCAATTCACTAACTTTACCTTCGGTACCGCCCATTTCTGATGTCGATGCCAATATGTCGGCACCTAGATTACTCGTCATTATTATTATTGTATTTCGAAAATCGATCTAGATTTTCGGTGGACACAATATGAATTAAAGGATTCGCATAACGAACACAGACAATCATAACGGATTAAGTGCATAATTTTTCTATTCATAAACATACCTTTCGACCCTGTGAATCAGTAATATACCCATCGTCCAATATTTGCAATAGTAAATTAGAAACATCTATTCGATTAACAAGCAAAACAAAACTGTGAGCTTCTTTTGAAGTCTTCGGTTTAAAGGTAGAGTAAACCTCTTAACCTCTGTGAGCCTTTTCCATTTCGTCCAATAACACTACGGAAAATGGTTTTCTTCTGACCGCTTCTGTCAACTCTCCGCCTGCAAACGACAAAGCGTGCGCTTAATTAGAATCAACAAGCTCAAAATATCGAGAACAAAAGTACATGCCTTCTTCATAACCGATGTATCCGGGTGGAGCACCCACCAGCCTTGACACAGCAAATCTATTATAATCATGTTAAAAAATTAGTCCGATTCGCAAGCACAATCAAACATTCAGGCAGATAAGCAAAGAATCAAATAGAAACAAACTTCTCCATATATTCACTCATATCAACTCTGATAATAGAATGTTCAGTGTCAAACAAAAATTCTGCTATCGTCTTAGATAATTCCGTTTTCCCAACGCCTAAGTTGATAACAGAACACGATAATATAATTGATTTACAATTTGAAATTATATTCTCGATAAAGTATCAGATGTGCCTGACGATAAAGTACCTGTGGGTCCGAGAAATAGGAAACTGGCAATCGGTCTCGAGGGATTTTGCAATCCGGCTCTACTCATCCTAACGGCTTCAGACACGGACTTAATCGCCTCCTCTTGACCGACCACTCTTTCTGACAATTTTTCCTCCATATGCAGCAATCGATCTCGCTCACTTCTTAGCAAATTATGTATTGGAATCCCGGTTATCCTCGAAACCACGGCTCCGATATCGTCAGCCGTGACATATTCGTGGATCAATGATTCGCCAGAGGATTCTTCGCTCTCTTTTGGCAATTTCTTTTCTAACTCAGGAATTATTCCGTATCTCAGCTCACCTGCCCTACTAAGATCACCCTTACGTTGGGAGGCTTCTAGCTCAATCTTCGCCTGTTCTAGTTGTGATTTTATCTTTTTGATTTCCTCCAACTTTGCTCTTTCCGCTTGCCATATATCGATCAACCGATCGTATTCCTTTTGTTTCTCTTCTAATTCCTCTTGTAATTTCTCACGTCGTTCTTTGGACATCACATCGGTTTCTTTTCGCAATGATTCCAACTCGATCTTAAGCGTAATTATTTGTCTATCCAATTTTTCTACCGTTTCCGGTTTACTCTCTTGTTGCAATCGTAACTTGGAGCACGCTTCGTCTATCAGATCAATCGCTTTGTCGGGAAGAAACCTGTCGGTAATATACCTGTAGGAATACGTGGCAGAGGCTACTATCGCCGAGTCGGTAATTCTTACACCATGATGTACTTCGTATTTTTCTTTCAGTCCGCGCAATATCGATATCGTCTCCTCCGGAGTTGGCTCTGCCACCATAACCGATTGAAATCGTCGAGCCAACGCAGGGTCCTTCTCAATGTTCCTACGGTACTCATCGATTGTCGTCGCGCCGCAACATCTCAAGACACCTCTGGCCAACGCTGGTTTAAGCAGATTACCAGCGTCAATAGATCCTTCGGCTTTTCCCAAGCCAAGAAGATTATGGATTTCGTCGATAAACAAAATGATCTTCCCTTCGGCCTCTTGTACCTCTTGTAAAATTGCCTTGAATCGATCCTCAAAATCACCCCTGAACCTCGCACCAGCAATTATCGACCCCAGATCTAGTGCTATCACCCTCTTATCTTTTATACTCTCGGGAACCTCGCCATTAACAATCCTTTGCGCCAATCCTTCTACAATCGCGGTCTTTCCCACGCCGGCCTCACCTATTATCACAGGATTATTTTTTGTTCTCCGTGACAACCTGGACAACATGGTTTATCGCGAAAAGGAATGTCATTCCAGTTTGAATGAAAAACCTTGCCAGAACATACAAAGGTGTAATGCATTACATTACTTACACTACATAAAAAAAAAAAAGATAATGATGAAGGAAAACTGACGGCGCTCATTAATTTATTTATTTGATTAACCTATTAGATAAAGCCTCGCACCTTGAATTGTGCGCCTAATCTCTTCTTCGCGACCGATCACGGGATCTAATTTTCCTTCCATCGCGAATCTTGTCAAGTCGTACCCAAACTCTTCGAGCACGGGACCCTTTTGCGAAGCAGGATTGATATTGAATCCGCCTTTTTTTCAGAAAAAAATTATTAATAATTGGTAGTGGCGTTCGAAAAAAATTAAAGAATTCGAACGTCAGCATACCTTTGGGAATGTTCGCGCTGTAACGCCTTTTCCCAGTGCCCCAAAAGAACTTATTTTCACCGATGAACCTAACGAATTTAATCTTCAGGTTTCCAGACGCACATTGACGAAGGTATCCCGGACTTGGACGTATTCTTAATGCGCACAAGTATGACATGCTATCAAGTACTGACTGAACTCACGAATGTCACGAAATTTCTTAAGTGAGAGGTGATTATCAATTACGCGAGTTGATAATTATATACGTATCTTCAATCTGATTGGTTGAATTTCTATCCCAGAACTTTAAGACGAGATTACTAAAGAGAATTAGGGGTCCACTTGTTTGTGCATTTTTTTTTTCCAAAGAAGTGAAAATACCAAATCTATTTAATTATTTTTCGTACTAGTTTTCGATTGAAAATAATTACTATTTGCAAAGGTGAAACATAGAACTTGATTGCCATAAAATTTTCATGAAAAACAGGATGCAATGATTATATGTTTTATTAATAATTAATGTCAAAATAATACCGAAAACAAAATAAGATGATTGTTGGAATAATTAAATATATGAATGAATAGCGATGGCCAGTTGATGTATTTACAAGATTGATACGGAATATTAACTAACTACACCCACTACACGCAATCCTGTTTCCTAAACAATCATACACAAACTCCAGGCAACCAATTGATCTACGATCTTTTCTAGCGACCAGAGACTCCAAATCACGTTTTTGCGACTGGGCGTCACTTGAGCAGTAATTACACGTCACCCATTCGCCGGCACAGTTGATAATGGGTGGACATCTTTTGTCAATCACTATATGTAATTGAAAAGAATCAGTTCAGTGTACAGTGCACGTTTGAAGAAAGAACATTTTGGATGAAAGACTTACCAACGTCATCGGCATTTGTGGAGGTATTGTCACGCTTTTCATTGTGGACGTCGATATTTCTTAACGGATAAGAGAACACGAAGGTGATGAAGAGGGTTAATAGTAAAGGAATAAGGAGTTGTGTCTTCATCTTGTTGATACACTTGAAAACAAAATTATTTCAGATACAGTATGTATTAAATCAAAATCAAGAATTAATTTGTTATCTCTTTCTATTGATCTATTTAAATATTGTACAAAGCGTTTATATAGCCTATATCTCGCCCCTACTTATTTCGCGATCGATAATTCTTACGTAATTCGTTCCTTCTGTGTAAAAAAAGTAGTGGAAACTAGGAAGGTCATATCTTCTACTTCTAGCCTTCCACCTGCCAAATGAGGATGATATAACGGAGAACCTGAATGATTCTGAATATCAGTCAATATTAAACTACGTCATTTGAGTTCAGGCCAAAGACTCGCTTCTTTTATTTACTGTTTGATTATCTAACGTGGAATGTTTTACAAATTGCTGCGTATTTTGATAAAGAATATTCGAATCATCCGAATAAAGAAATCCGAGAATGTTGGAACTACGTTGTCCCTGGCCTCATTTCATTATGGGTGTTCTCATGGTTCGTACAACTATACATTGAAAATCACTTAACGGATATTGTGTCCTTTAGCATTACAAAAAATCAAAATAACAACGATAAAAGATATATTATATATTTTCTTTCAATTGTAATTTTCAATTCAATATTTTAATGTTTGGATTCGAAACATATAATCTCTTATAAAAGCTATTAAGCTGATGTATGCAAATTAAACCATCACAATTATCGAATTATATATTAACGCTATGCATATCAGTAAGCTATTTTTGAAAGTAAATCGAAATTTAAAGTAGAAATTTATTATTCTAAAATATCATCCTAAATTATAAGTCACATAAATCATATGGGTTGATACACAGCAAAACCATGCTTTGAAAGGTTTTAACAAAAATTGAAATTTTTATTGGATTATACTCCCAAGAACGTCCTTTATCTGTGATAAAAGTTTGGATATATATTAATATATTATAATTTGTTACAATCTCGCGCGCAGTTTTTTTAATTTTATATGCTCGATATATAAATTTAAATTGATAATCGCCGACATCTCCAAATAAGGATTTTGTCTCAAAGCATGGTTTTGCTGTGTACCAACCCATATGGCATAGATTAATTGGTTTTAAATTTTGTTAAAAAAAATTTAAATATTAATATTTTCATCAATACATAAATTTATTTAATGAATATTGATTTTAAAGCTCGAGTCATGAAATTTTATATTAAAAAAATTCAATTAATAATTATTAAAATAATTATATACTGTATTTACAATTATTACACATTTGATTTTTTATTTTAATATTTTATTTTAACTTTTATTAAATTTATTAAATTTTAAATTTTTTATTTTTATTACAAAAAATCTTATTGTATCAATTTATATAATATCACTTTATAATTATATATATATATAAATCTTTATAAATGCAACTTTCTTGGAACCAATTATAAAGATACATTTAAAGAAAAAAATTTTATATTATTATTTATTACTAATTATTATTACTATATTACTTATTACTATATTATATTATTGATTAATTAAAATATTTATTTATATAAGCTTATATATTAAAATATATTTTTTTTAAAAAAAATAAATTTTTTAAGGATATCTATTAGTCTTATTTGATTTTTTATATTTTCTTGTTAAAATAAAAATATATAAACAATTTCTAAATTTTCTAATGCAATATTAATATTAATAATTGGTATTTCAATATTATTATTTTTTTTTATCTAAATTAATAATATTTCTTCTTTTTTAAATATATTTATAAGTTTTGTAATAATTTTATTATTATCAAAAATATTATAAATAATATTTTTATTGAGAAAAATCAAGAATTTATTAATTTTTATTATACTAGGAAAAAAAAAGACATCAAGTGTCTTGATAAAATTATCAAGTATTGAATTATTAATCTTCATATCTATAATATTAGCCTCAATATTAGAAAGGATTTTTATATGATATCAATAGTTATAAATAGTATTCTTAGTGACATTATTTTAATTTTTGATAATAAATTAAATTGTTTGAAGTATATTTATTTTCAAATCTTGTATAAATTTTTTTCTTCAACTTGTTTCAATATATATTTATAGTTTAAAAAAAAATAGTGGATGAAAAAGTAAAAAAATAAAAATATAAAAGAGAGAATAATAGAAAATATAAAAATAGGAAGACAAAAAAAACAAATAAATAATAAAAACACAAAAGATAACTAGATAAAGAATAAAATAGGTAAGTATAAAAAAAATTAAAAGCAAATAATATAATAAAAATAAAAATAAATAAAATATCAATAAAGAAAGATAAGTAAAAACAAATAAATAAATAAGTAAGAAAAAAAATATAATATAGAAAAGAAAAAACAAAAATAAATAAATAAATAAAAGGATAAAGTAAAAAAATAAACAAAAAAGTAAATAAACAATAGAACAAAAAAATAAATAAATAAGAAGTAAATAAGAATAAATAAATAAAAAAATAAGTAAACAAAAACAAATAAATAAAAGAATAAGAACAAATAAATAAAATAAATAAATAAAAGAGATACAAATAATTTTTTTTAAAAAAAAAATATTAATAATTTTTATAATTTTAGTTAATAAAAAAACTAGTAGGTAAGAGAAAAAATAAAAAAACAAAAGAAAAAGAATTAAATAAATAAATAAGAATGAATAGGAGATCAAAAATTTTTTTAAAGAGTAATATTAAATGATTTTAATAATTTTAGTTACAAAAAACTAATAAGTAAAGGAAAAATAAAATAAATAAATTATAAAAGAAAGAATAAAAAAATAAATAAGTAAGGGCAAACAGATAATGAATAATTGGACAAATAATTTTTTTTTTAAAAAATATTTTTATTAAAATAATTTTATAATTTTTAATTACAAAAAAAAACAGATAAGTTATAAGATAAGAAATAAAAATAAAAAAATAAATAGGTAAGAAAGAAGATAAAAAAATAAACAAAAATTTTTTTAAAAAAAATTATTAATTTTTAGTTATGAAA
This sequence comes from Acaulospora morrowiae, assembly GCA_910591835.1. NCBI lineage: Eukaryota > Fungi > Glomeromycota > Glomeromycetes > Diversisporales > Acaulosporaceae > Acaulospora > Acaulospora morrowiae. The sequence continues at coordinate 22,712 of CAJVPV010000170.1, forward strand.
AAATAAATATATAAAAGATAAGGGTTAAAACAAAAAAATAAATAGGTAAAGATAAATGAGTAATAAAAAAAATAGAAAAATAAATAGGCAATTTTTTTAAAAAAAATTTTTTTTAATTTTTAATAATTATTAATTATAAAAAAAATGAATAAGTAAAAAAGAAAAAGAATAAATAAGTAAATAACACGAAGGAAATAAAAAAACAAATAAGTAAGATAAAGAAAATAGGAATATAAATAAGTGAAATAATTAATTTTTAAAAAAAAATATTAAAATATTTTGTTTTTTAATACAAAGAAATAAATAGATAAAAAGAAAATGAAATAATGAATAAATAAAATAATAAGTAAAAATGAAAAGATGAATATATAAAAAGATAAATAGTTAAAAGAATAAAAAGATTAATTAGAAGATAGAAAAATAAATAAGTAATTTTTTTTTAAAATTTTATTCAATTATAAAAAATAAAGATAAAAATTAAAAGAATAATGAAAATAAAAAAATTAAAAGAATAAAAGAATAAATAAAATATAAAATATAAATATAAATAAAAACAGGTAGAGAAATAAGAAGAGTGAAATAAAATAAAATAAATATATAAAATATAAAATAAAGAAATAGAAGAAAAGAACTAAAATAATTAAATAATTAATAAAATAATAAATATAACTTACTGAAGATAAAAATAACAATAATATCTTTTGAAAGCTATAATGATTTCAGCATCTATTGGTTGGATTCATAAGATAATATTTGAAAAAAAAAAATAAATAGTGACAATATCAAGATTCATATTTTCAATTTTGTAACTTGAACAATTGTCTAATAATAGAAATACAGATTAACTTTTGTATTTTAATATTACTTGAAATTGAAATTCTTGAAATTATTCTTGAAAATAAATTATAAACATTTATGCTTTCTTATTATTTCAGTATATAATAAGTAAATTTTGAATTTTTATATTTTTAAAACAATATAAATTAATATATTTTTCAAAAAAGAAAAGATTTACTTATGCAATCCATTTGTATTTATACATAATCCAATTGATAGATGTTTTTTATTTTTTTTATATTTTGCAAAATATTATGTTACTAAGATATAATCAGATTCTAATTTATATTAATATTATTAAAAAAAAATTTTATAAATATCAATAAAAAAGTTCAGTTTTTATCTATATTATAAATTCAATCAAGAGAATATTTACTATATTTATTTTATTATTATTATTTTTTTTTAAAGTATACTAGTGTTAATTGTCTGGCTGGATATTTATTCCTTAATAACAATATTTACATATATTTTTAGACATTATTATCTAGGACTATATTATAATGTATCAGTTATCAGTTATACCTAACACTTATTGGGATTGCTTCAAATAATAACGTTTGCTATAACTTGTTCCTAACTATATTAGGTATAGAGGCTAATCTACTAGACAAAAGTAATTCTTTGTTGGACTAGTAGCATGTATTTTTACTAGTAATTGAACAACTTTATTTCTAACTGGGGGAGATTAAAAGAAAGTTGAAAGGTGACACTAGGAGTCATATCTATGATAAATAAAGCTATATAATTACTGCTTGTTCTATTAGAGATAAATCCCTTTACCACCACCTGCAGCTAGGTTAACTATTTAATTTCTTACTTGTCCAATGATACCCAAGAATGTTCAAGATACTTATAACTGATGCTTATTGCCTAAACACTGACTTACATATTACAGGGAACAGGACTTATAACCAGAAGCCTTTTCAGTATAAGTATTGCCAGACCAGTTTATTACTAGATTGGAATGAGACTAGAGCAGGGATCTGCATGAAAGATACCAAATATTAGGGAAGGATCACCAAATCTACTTGTTGAAAGTAGACATTTCATACACCTTGCAACTTTTGGTGATCATCATAACACCAACCAGACAATCATTATGCTATAATATCTTTTCTAGAAATCACAATCTTAACACTCACTAGATTAGCATGTGAAACGGCTTCTCATGAGAAACAGCACTTTTAACAGGTTATGGTACCAGATACCATATTAATTCTATTAAACTACCCTCATATGGAGTTGAACTGGTATCTTGTGATTTGACCTGTGAAGTGTTAACCACTATACTATAGATCCATAGGTCAATATTTACTATATTTATTTTGTAACAATAGTAAAGATTATGCTATAATAGTTTAATTGATAGATATATCTTTTTTATAAAGTTGTTATCTATAAATTCTATTATAGGTTTTGAATTTTTAAAGCTATCTATTAGAAAATTTTAATGATTCTTTAAAAATATTAAATCCTTTAATAATTTGGTCTTTTCAATTATTATATTATTACTTAGAATTATTATATCTTAATAAATTAATATAAATTCTTTAAGAGCTAATTATAATTTTGGAAAAGTAACAGATTTATATCTTTTTATTTTGAGTTAATAGATTTAATAGCAAGTATTCATCTTTATTTTGAAAAATATAAGTAATTGTTGACTTATTAAATTCTAACTTTCATTTTTGTTTAATCCATTTAATATATTCTAATTTAATTTGATTATTATTATAAAGATAAAGATAAAATTCATATTTTTAATTATTTAATAAAAACATTTTAAATATTGTAACAATTAAGTTAATAAAATAATATTTTGCAAAATTATAATTATCATGTAACTATATGGTTATTAATTGTATAATTTTATTAATAATTTTAATAATTTTAATAATATATAATATACAGTATTTATAGAAAACTTTCTTCTGATTGTATTCATTTTGTTAAAAATTTTCTTTTTATAGTAATTTTAAGCAAGAAAAAATGTTTTATACTTTTTACCATAAATGAGTTTCAGATTAGAAACTTAAGAACCTTCAAGATAACTGATGCAGTGGAATGGGATCTCTGGTTGAAGTCTATTCAAGTTTGGGAGTTTTGTTTATTCTTCAGTTGCATAAGAAAAAGTCCATGGTGATTCTCTTTTCTTTTGTTCTTTTTTATCCCTTCTTTCTTTTATTATATTATAAAAACTATCCATATTAATATCATTATACTCACTAAATCAAATACTTCTTCAAAAACATACTCAAACAAAGTTAGGTTTATTGTTTGTTTTAATACAATTTTTATATATAACTCTATTATGGCACTATTTATTGCACTATTTTAAAATTTCCAAAAAATTTTTCTCAAAAAACTGAAATCAGTTTATTCCTCCAAATGATTGTTACTCTTCAATCATTCAATTAGATTTTGTCAAAACAATAAAAAAAAAATCAAACCTGTTCAAATTAGTTTTTTAATACAATAACAATAACAACAACTATTATAACAATAAACAATATCAATTATATTGTATTATCCATATCAATAAGGGTCATGTCTTTAAGATCAGTGCCTGTGCAAGAGCTGGACTATTGGCCATCTTTTAAATATTCTTTTTATTTATATAGATCTTATAGTTCGGGTGACTTAGTTTTAGTTTTAGTAGTCAATGTTATTGTAACCCTAGTTTATTTTTTCTTTTAAATTTTTTTTATTTCTTATTCTTTTTATGTTCAATTAAAAAACTCTAAGTAAGTAAATATAGCTGCTCTCAGCTATATTTAGCATATATAATATTATTTTAAATTCTTTGCAATATTAGCTAGATATAGATAGGTAGTGTTACTAAAATTTTTGAAAATTTTATTAACTTTGGATAGATACTAGCATATATTATCAGTATTTATTTATATTTATTAGTTTTAGTTATGTTTTCTATAGAATGCTTTCTTCTTTTCTTCAAGAATTCTCAAAACGCCTATATAGTTTTGAACGGCGCAGCAAATTCGGAGCGCCACAGCTCAAAAACTATGTTCCGAAGCTTCTTTGAGGTTCTAAGCAACTATTTGCGGAAAGACTAGAGAAACAATATTTGTTAAGACTTCAAAAGCGATTGTCTTACTGATATTTTGAGTAATTTCGCTTTTTCTCTTACGGATGAGAATTTTCTTTGATGATCA
>CAJVPV010000171.1:0-26721 GCA_910591835.1 Acaulospora morrowiae
CTTCCTCATCCCTTCTTGTTCTTTATTTTCTTCCCTATATACAGATCTGGATCTGCTTCGCTTTTTCAAAATTTCTGTGAAGGATATGGGTACCTCCTTTTCTGGTCCTTTTCTGAATTTCGATTGTATTGACACAAATTTCGCCTGTGCAATGGATTTGTCTCGTTGGATTCTCACCTCTTCACATTGAAAAGCAATGTGTCCACTTTGTCCATACTTGTAGCATAGTCTTTCATACTGGTCCACGAAGTTGACTATTGTTCTGTCCAACTTGAAGGTTTGTTTTTCTGCTGCTTTTAATTGCTCCTCTGTTTCAAAAGCAATGTACGCAAATCTTTCTCTTAAGTATCTGAAATCTGTTCTTGGGATATACAAGGTTTTCCTCCTGTTTCTCTTACTATCTCCTCTAGATCATATGCAATAGTACCTGCTGGCAATCCTGCAAGTTTGAGTACGTATTTGGATCTTTTTGTAAGTTCCTCCTTTTCTTCTCATTTTGGCAAGATTCTCAAATATTCCTTTTCAAATGGAATTGACCACAATTTGGCTAGTAGTTTTGCATCCCTTTCTTCTTTGAACGTCACTGTTGCTGTTTGCCACATTTCTACTGGTCAGATATATATGGTATGGATGTCCCCAAACTTTCTTAATGCTGCTTTGATTGCCCCCTTACTTGCCGAAAGAGAGATGTCCCTGACTATCACAGTATTTTTCTCCTGTAATTGGTGGTCCCTTTGTTCCACCAGAATTAAGTATTTTCTTTTTTCATCTGACTCAAAATTGATGTTACATGCCTCCTGCATGTCAATGGGATTACCAAAATTGGCAATAATTGCTCTCTTTTTTCCTGCTGTATCTCTTCCTACTCTTACTCCCAAGAAGGAGTCGAAGGCGATACATGTTTCCTCTACCATCTCTAGCACTTTTGTCAATTCTATACCTGTTGCAAGTTCCAGTTCACATGTGTATCTTAGTTTTCTTTCTACTTCTCTTGGTTTCTCCCCATTTATTTGTTCCTTTTCCTTTCCTTTATAAGATCCTTTTTCTCCTGTTCTGATATCTGGTCCTACAATACTTCCGCTTGCTTCCTCTGTTTCAGGTCTCACCTCTTCAATCTCCATTTCTTGTTCATTCAATACCTCTTGCATTTCTTCCTCTACTTCTTCCTCCTCTTCTTCCATTTCTTCCCTTTCCAGTTTCTTTATGTCCATGCTTGTTGTTCGTATTGGTACTGTTTTCCTTTTTTCTTTATCCAAGCTTTTAGATCTGCCTGGTCCTCTTTTGACAATGGTAGTTGCTAATACTCTTGCTTCCCTGGTTGCTGTTATCATTTTCCTTTCTGTTCCTCTTCCTCCACTCGATATTGTTGCTTGACTGATGCCCATTTTCCTTTTCGCTTTCTTGTCATTTTCCAAAATTTCCTAAAAGGAAATTTTTGTCGTATGGGAAAAAGTTTTTTTAATAACAATACTTATATATTTAGAAATATTATATTTTTTCATATATAAATAATTTCTAACTTCAAATTATGTTTACTAATAAGTATAGTTATAATTTCTCAATATTTGTAATATATTGTGATCAAAATCCATTTGATCCGTATCCGAGTGGTAGTTTTTAAAAGGAATTAGAGATTATATAGAACAATTCATCGTCCTAAAGATAATCTTTCACAAATATTCCAAGGTACGTCAAAGATTCTCCAATGAATTTTTGTAACCAAAATGTGTTTAATAAAATAACAATGTTTTATTAAGACATGAAACCAAAAAGTCAGACAATTACAAAAATGAGTTATCCAGAAAACTAAGTGAAAATTACATGGACAGTAGCTACTTATATAGTGTTTTCTATCCTAGACTATCTGGGCTGCCTGGGCTGTTTGGGCTGCCTGGGCTGCCTGATCTACGTGTCGCGATGTTATAATTTCATAGATTATAGGCCTTGTAAATTCTTTGGGCCTTCCGGGCTGTTTGGACCTTCCAGGCTGTCTGATCTATGTTACACATGTTATAAATAGTTATTTATACTATAATAAAATAATAAATCCTACTGCTAAAAATAAACTAATAGTAATTCAATAAAATAAGTAAAAATAAAACTAATTTATCCATTTTATCGCAATATTACAATATTTTTCACAAATTATCCAAGAATATTTGAGATTTAAAGATGCTGATTGATTATAATTCTTTTTTCCATTGTTGATATCTTATTTGGTAAGTCTGTTACTTCTCCGGAGCTCTTCTCATATAATGTCAGGTAAGATTTAAGCCTTCTCTACTTGAAACATGTGATTTTTGTTCAGCTAAGTCTTGTTAATTTCTTTTTTTCTTTCTATTATTACTTCTCTTGACAAAACCTTTACCACTTTCCATTGTGATTTCCTATCATCCTTTACTTGCAACAAGTATTGAATTAGATAAGTTAATTAGTTTTACTCTTTTCACAATGTTGATCATGCATTTTAATTAGGAAGTTTTTAATTAAGGCTATCATTGTATATTGTATATATTATTTGTTGTATATTGTATATGTTATTTGTTGTATATTATATATATTGTTGACGTCTCTCTTGGCGAGTCTGTCGCTTCTCCTAAGCAATTCTCGCGTTATGTCAGATAAGGTTTTTGGGCTTCTTTACTCGAGGCGTATGATGTTGTTTAGCCGAGTTTTACTAATTCTTTCCTTTTCTTTCTGTTGTCCACTTCTTTCGTCCGGTCTTTTGCCACTTTCCCTTGTGGTTCTGAACGTCTTCCCGTGGCAAGTACTGGATGAGATAAGTTAATTAGAAATTACTCAGTTTGGAAACGTTAACCGCGCGTCCCGATTAGGAAGTTGGTAATTAAAGAGCGATTTTTTTATTAATATTATTTATTTTATTATTTTTGTTAACTCCCCCTTTTCTCTCTCTCTTCTTTCTTTCTTTTTATAAGACCATAACACGTCTTTCTAAGCTATGATCGCGTTATGCATCTTCTGCTGAGCTGTAATAAACTATTTGTAATTATTAAGCGGATTAAAGTCATGGCTAATTTAAGCTTCTAAAATTACATCATATTGCTACAGACTATAGATGATCTACTGATGAAAATCAGGGTACGCGATGTGCCGGAACGTGTTCGTGCCGTCGTGCCCCACATTACTTCTCCGCCAACAATATTATCTGTTATATATTATATATTATTGCATGATTTTTATCCCTCCTCTTCTTTTTTTATAATAGCATGTCATGTCTTACTGCTGATATTACGTCATACTATCTTACTAAACTAAAATAAACTATTTACTTATTTTCTTTATATTAGCTAATAAAATATTTGAAACTATAACCAATATAAACTCTAAAATTATAAAGTATTACTATAGACTATTATTTATTATTTATTCGTTTTTTCCCATGCAAAACGCAAGGAAACTGAGAGGTAGTTCTCTCACCACAAGATCCAACTATAATGACAATGAGCTAAGCAAAAGTAACAAATTCAACAAGATCAGAGAAACGGCCGCCCAACCATATCCCATTTCTGCAAAGAAACCCAAAACACATGTTGAAAAACAGAAAACTAGCATGATTCCAATCAGCATTAGCAACATACCAACAGAAATGACAGAAACTACTTCTCCACAAGAACCAAACAATAGAGCCCCCAGCGAAAACTGGGCGGAAATGACAGAAAACAAGAAGTTTGTGGCACGGCCACATCCAGGATGAAAGGGAGACACGATGACCAGGCCTTCCAAAGTGCCAACCAGGAAAGTGATAGGGAACCCGCAAGATCAGACAAATTCGACACCAACATGGACAGCAACTCAAAACTGAGCAGAGAAACGGATGGCACAGGCTGGTCCATGATTAAGAAAGGGAAACAACTCGTTAGACAGAGCACCAAACCCAGAGCGTCATCCCCAATCGATTGGGCAAAAAGATATGGAAGGAAGAGATTCAAACTGAAGATACCTGCAGACAAAGTCAAAGGCAAACACACAAGTAGCAAAATACAGATGGTCGCCAAAGTACTCAGCAGCCCGATCGGCCTAATTGCCATCCGCGCCAAAAAAATCGAAAATGTTGAACACATCATAACAATCTTCGGAGATCAGCAAGCAGCAGATGAGCAATGACCGTAATATCAGACGAATTTCACAATGATAAACTCACATGCATGGAAATGCTAAGTCCTGTTCAAAAAAGGGAAAACACGATTAGGGTGTGGAACATACCCCTCAATGCAAAAACCATAGACGTCCAACAAACCTTCGCCAGATACGGCAACATCATGAGCATCACCATGAGCACGCAACAAATGTGGCAATCAGCAACTATTTATTATAAGGACAGGAATGATAAAAACAAACTAGTCGAACTCTGGTTCGTACCATTCAAAGCAGACATGGTAAGAGTTTTCAACACAACATGGGACACCAACCAAATGAAGTGCAGACAATCCACCTCAATCAAGCTCTGCAACTTACTCCCCAGCATAACAGCATATGACCTTAGAGACGTAATTGCAGAAACACACGCCAAGACATGCTACATTTTCAGGAAAATGTCGTATCAAAGGAAAAGATTTGCAGTTGTAGCATTCAAAAGCCAGCAAGAACTCGAAAAAGCAATACAGAAGATGTACAAACTAGAAGACATGGCATTAAGCTGGCAACCAATAGATACCAAACTATGCATCATCTGCGACATGTACGATCACTTAGCAGCGAAATGCCCAATCAAACACCACAGAGAACAACTGAAAACATACAACGAAGAACAAGCGAAACAGTTCGGGGTTCTCTATTGCAGATACCGACTGGCCAGAACCACCCCGATCAGAAACATCATCAGAAATGAAAAGAAAGAAAGCAACGGAAAAAAGTCATATGCGAAAATATCCTGCAGAAACCAGGGAGGCGGACTACCAGGAGAAAGTCGAAACACAAACGAGATGTGCAACAAAGTGCAAACGACAGTCCTCACTACACTGCAACACATTCTTGAAGAAATCAAGGGAGTCAAAAAACAATTGAACGACTTAGATGAAAGAATAAAATGGATCGAATCTACTTACGAACAAGAGGCCAGAGACGAAATGACAAATGACGATCAAACCATCGTAATAATCCAGCAACACTGACAGACGCCAAGACAACCAGAGCCAGTAGCAAGTAGAATCACAGAAAAGCCGTTCAAAGACCTGAGGACCGAGCAAGAACAGCTACATTCTGGAATGGAGAGAATCGAAAAAGCCCTAGCCGAAGTAACTCACATGGCATGGGACCAGAACAACGATGAAGCCGACAACATCACCGGAGCATACATGACGACCTCCCACTGTTAATAATGGGGAACCATGGTAACAAAACAGAAGCGGACCCAGCAATGCCCCTAGGCAACTTGCCGCACCCAGAATCCGCGCACGAACAATCTGTCAAAGAATCAGGAACACCAGAAACACCAAACAACATAGCAATTAAAACAAACGCAAACAATAAAGAACAAGCAAAGTCACCGATGCAGTCGATGAATAACAGACCCACCAAAAAACAACACACGAATGTCCCCTCAGCCACCATACTCAGAATCACAACATCGAACATAAGGGGGATAAACGACGACTGCAAAAGAAATCTCTGGTTCACTCAATGGCATATACACAAATGGGACATCATAATCACAACAGAGACAAACAGCAGATCACAAAACGAAAAACACTGGAAAAATGATACATACACATCATACTGGACCTCGGAAGAACAATTTTTAGGAGAAGGTGTAGGTGTCAGCCTTAAAGCACACCTCACGAAAAAAGTCATAAGAAAACAAACAATACCGGGTAGAGCTATACTCATAGACTTAGCATTTCAGTGGAGGAAATACGTTAGAATAATAGGAGTATATGGACACGCAGTCCAATCAAAAAGGACACAACTGGAAGTGCAAGTGAGCAAATGGATCCAAATTGCTAGACAAGACAATTGGAAAGTAATCCTGGGGGGGATCTCAACAACGTCCACAGACCCGCTATAGACCGCCACTCTGGCATAAACAAAAAAGGAAAGGACAAGTGGACGTGCAATAGCATACTGATCAACAACATAACAACGGAGGAAATGAAGGATACATTCAGACACTTACATCCAGGTGTCCGGGAATACACATGAAAAAACACATTGGGAAGCGAAAGTAGAATAGATCAGATATAGGCAACAGACAAGGGAAACAGCATTATCCAAGTGGCGGAGATCATTGATGAACCAAAGGAGATACACGACTCGGACCACAAGATCGTGGTGGCACAGATAACTTTCTCAGGACTGACAAACCACAAACAACCGAACAGGAGAAGAACACCCAACACCAGATACAACTGGGCAGGAACCGCAGAACATAAATGGACAGCATGGACAAAAGACATCGAAAATGAATGCGTGGGAAGACCCAATACACAAATGACTGATACCTCACAAACCACGAATGAACAATGGAACAAACTCAGAGAGATAATTCTGGCAGCCACACGTAAGCACATCAAGAAAATAAAGAAAAACAAATGCTATAGCAAAAACAAGAAAGCAAAACAAAACTTACACAGTATGGTCGAATTAATCGACATATCACAAATAATTCAGGGCGCAACAAGATATATAGCAGATCCATCAAAAGCAAGACACATAGACAAGGTAAAGGAGCTGGCTGACACACATAAAGCCACAATAGGACAGCCAACATCGTGGACTTTACAACACATAAAAGAGTAGCTTCCGGAAGTCAGAAACATGAGAAACATACTACAAAAAAGCCACGTAACTAGAATCATAGAGACAAAAAGGAACGCAATCAAAACAGCACTAAACACAAGAATGAACTGGCTGGAAACAGACAAAAAAAGAATGATCAACAGCATTCTAGGAAATGTGCGCGGACAAATCACACTCGACAGAATCATAACACAAGAGGAAAACCCAGAAGTAGTATTGAACGAGAATAGAATAAAACAAGCAGTACGAGAGCACTTCAGAAAATGGATACCAAGAGGAGACCAGAGGAGAATCGACAAAAAATGGCTCTCCGAATTCCAACCTATCAGAAATGTTCAAAGTGAATGGTATAACAGCCTAATGGAAGAAATCAGCACAGAGAAGATATGGGAGACAATATTAAGCACGAACAATACATCAGCACCAGGCCTCACACAGATTCCGTATATAGCCCTCAAAAAGCTTGGAACACAAGCAATAAAGACAATCACGAAGATATTCAACGACGTACTAACCCACTATAGAATGTCTACAGAATAGAAAAATGAAATGATTTACCCTATACCCAAAACAATGGACTGGGAAAACGACCTGTTGAAAGTTAGGCCCATTACGCTCCTAGAATTGATAAAAAAAATATTTACAAAGATACTGACAAAAAGACTTACCATGGTTTTCACTTCACACCCAATACTATCAGAACACAACTGGTCCGCGCTACCCAAGTTAAGCACAAGAAAACCTATCAGGATAATAAACAGTGCTATAGACAATGCAAAACTACACAACAAGGAATGCTGGTTGATCTTTCAAGACATGTCCAAGGCATATGACCGTGTCAACATCAACATTCTCAAATACACACTCAAAAGACTCAAGATACCAGATCCTTTTTGCGAACTAATAATAGAAAACTTCAACCACAGACACAACACAGTCATCACAGCCGCAGGCATGATGGACCCATATGAAGTCCAAGGTGGCATAGACCAAGGGGACACCATATCACCCATATTATGGAGGATATACTATGACCCATAGATCACGAGAATAGCAAGAATGAAAGGATACACATACATATGCAAAAGACCATCACAGTCCGAGCCTAACATATATATGGAGAAGATAAACATATCGCTAGCAGCATACATGGACGACACCATGTGGGTAGCGGACAACGAACATGATATATAAAGAATAATTAATACTGCAGAAACCTTCTATGACATGACTGATATCCAAGTCAACCCACACAAAACACACATGGTTATAATAGGAAGGAACAATCTGCTGACAATAAACTTCCGAGACACAACTATCAATCACACAAAAGCGCCAATCAGATACCTAGGGATATGGATACAAAAAAAAGCGGGCAAAACCTTCCAAAAACAAATCCTAAAGGAAAAAACCAATCAAATCCTTAACAAACTCAAATGGAAACGGACAACTGACAAACAAACCGTTTATATTCTCAATTACGTACTCTTCCCTAAAATAGAGTACTTACTCAATGACATGGTATTGTCCAGTAAAGAAGTCACAGATATCAATAGGAAAATAAGACGAGTCTCAAAAAACAAATTCAGATTCGTGTCAACTGTGCTAAACTCCCTGATACACAGCCGATTAGGCTACAAGTAAAGATGGGTCCCTAAAGTATTTAGCATATAAAATTTATGTTCCTTTACGTCCACGTCCCCTAAAGGACATAATTCCTAGCTCTTTACTTCAATAGGGACATAATTCCAGAAATGATTTGTATAGATGCTTAAAACTATAAAGAACCTTTGTAGGTAGTTTTTTTTTATTCCTTAATATAGAAATGAAAATTTTTAATAGTAAGGGACATTTGAATTATGTCCTTACAAATAATTTAGGGACCCATCTTTACCCATAAGGCTTCCTGATCGCTGGAACAATCCAAATCACTCTCTATCATGAGTTACAGGGGCAGTAACACAAAGTCCTTTTTGGAATATGTAAATTGTCCCCCAGCTGGAGTTGAACCGTGGGTCATGGGTTAGCCCTACCCTGCCTTAACTTACTGGACTATAACCGGGTAGGTCTGAAGTATCATTAATAAATAATAAAAGAGTGATGATAATTAATATATACAATTATATTTCTGGATCTCATACCTTAAGAAATAATCATCAGACATTCACATTACATAAGCAAGTTGCTAAAGTGTTGAATGTTTTTGACAGAATTGTTTATAATATAATAACAGACTGGAACAAGTACTAAAATGATACATTTATATCACATAAACTCCTTGAGCACCCAATTTCAAATCTAATGAAAATGTTGTAATGCTTTTGCAAACAAAATTCTAAATACAAATAAAGCCTGTTTTTATATTTACCTTATGCCAGTATCTTTTTGAGCAAGGTTATGTGTTCTCCAAATGAAAGCTTCTTCAAATATTTTATAGTATAGATTACTATTATAATCAAGGATAATAAAGAAACATTTTTCATGAATCATCAAACAATATTACCTTTTATTGTTATTATCTTCGCTTCTATTCTTTAATTTAAAAGGCAAAAATAATATCCTATATCACTTAGAGATTTTTTTGAATAAGTTATATTGTCATTTACATTATACTTTATATAATACATGGGTTCCTCATTAAGGTGTCATTTTAAAATCTAGATATAATCCATTGGTTATAATTTTTGATATAATTATTGTGTACAGAAATGATTCTTCTAATCAGATATATGGTAAACTTGTTCTGAATTTAGTTTATATTTAGGATTCAACAATTAAACTCCTAACAAATCATAGATAAAAAAGAAATAATGCTAGTAAATGGAATAATATTCCTGATATAGTTAAAAATACCAATATCTCTTCTGATCAAGTGAATTATGGAAATTTCAATGTTAAAATTTAAAAAATTTTTTTTTTAAATATTTGCAAAAATCTTTATGAAAGATATAGGTGTAACAAATCTATAGATGTCCGACTGAAACCCCGATTTTCTCCTCAAAGTCAGGTGACAACCTCTCAAATGCTCTTAAGAGACTATAGGTATTTTGATGAGAGGAACATCTTTAATTATTAACTAGAAAGATATTGTCAATACTGATTTCTCGATAATCAAGGATTCTGACCTCTGGTTGTATAATACTAATGATTAGACTAAAACACATATACGGAGTCACATGCATCTGCCGATCCCGAAGCTCCAAAGTGACGCGAAACCCGAACTTATAGTAATTATTAATTTAAACATGATAGACATAGAAATTACCAATTAACATGTGTTATTAATTACTGTTTGACTTAAAAGGGTAACAGGATATTATTAATGTGTTTGTTTAACATTGTGTTTCATTTATTATATTACTTTATTTCTTTTTCTTTATTATTTTATTAATTACGCATATAATCTTTCAGGAGAATCAATAAGATTATATGTATATTATTCTTTATATATTTTTATTATATTTATTTATGTTGGAAAAACATGTATTTAAAGACTGTATTTTTCCTTTAATTATCTTTAGAATTGTTTGCTTCACTCTTATATTAATAAAGTTTTCCTTAATTAATGATAAACTATTGATGATGATTATGAATTTCTCTTGAATCATTACAATAGGCCAGTAAACATTTACATGGATAGGACAAGCTATTACAAAAAAAGGATTAAAAATATTCCTACATCAAATACCAAAAAGCAAGAAATTATTGACTGGCTAATTTCTTATGACATTTCTTTTTCTGATGAATTACAAAGACCAGAGCTTTTGGAACTTATTTAATTTAACAAAAAAAATATGTTATTTTCTTGTGTTGAAATAGCAAGACAATATTAGCATAAGATTTTGTTTATCTCTTTCTATTATTGTGAACTTCACCGATTGAGAATATTTGATTGGTTATAAAAGATAAAGTTGTAAATATGAGTCCACATTCAAATCTTTTATCTATTCGAAATATACTTTTAAATATATTTAAGAAAAAAATTAATAAGAAAATTATTGTTGAACTTTGGTAAAAAGTACTTAAAAATACAAAAGAGTATTTTAAGTCTGATGAAAATATGTAATTAGTTGATAAAGAATTTAATAACTATAATAATTCTAATAATAACAAATAGTTTTGATTTAAAATTTTTTTTTACTTAATATAAAAATTTTTTATGACCATCTTTTTGAGATGTAAATTTATTTGTACTGGTCAATATAGTTTTTTAAAAAAAAAAAAAATAAATAAATTTTAATTAGATTTATATATATATATTTTAAGGGCTAAGTGCGATACATGCGAGACTTTTTATTAATAATTTGCAGATTACATGATCATTACATGAACAATTTAATTAAACTGACACTACCTACCTATTTTTATCCAAATACCAACTAACACCTCGGGGGTGGGTTCATACTTAAGTTTATGTTATGTCTCCTTATTTGTAAATATAGGGTAAGGAAAATCCTGTCTAGGGCTCTGAAAAGTATCGAACCAGTATCAAAGTAGTATCGAAATGGTACTGATCTATAGTAAATTTAATATATGGGTTGTGACCCACTTATATAAATTTATAGTAAATTGAGTATCGAACTGGTATTGAAGTGGTACCATTAGGAGCCCTAATCCTGTCCAATGGTTGAAAAACCTTCCCAGCGATCTTCTTTTTGGTTTTTATGACCCGACTCTTTCCCAAAAATTGGGTCACCAATTTGGATTGCATCAACATCAAGCAGGGTAGTGGAGGTCCAATTGAGTTTCGGAGTCTGCCGATCCAGTCTTGAGTACTAGCTGATTGGGTACGACTTATTCAGGAAGCCAGCCAACCTGAATAGGAAGGTTTGTGCTATGGAGTTTGCCATGCAAAGAGGGGTTGTAGGCTTTTATCGGAGTTAGACCAAAAGCCTTTTCTTATGCAACCTTTCCTGCTTCGACCTGTTTTCAGCCCGTGATCATTAGAAAGATCAGAGGTCCCATCTTCATGCAGCCTAACTGAATTTGATCAAGATCCGGATGTCTGGGTATGATATTTGTAGCAATCCAGTAAACTCACAAATGAAAGATAAATTTTATGCATTTTTGCCCCTATGGATATTGAACTAGGAACATGCATTTGGAGACCATGGAGCACTACTCACTGTGCTATAGATTTTTATATATATATTAATACAGTATATAAATTATAGTTAGAAACTATAATTTTTTAAATAAAATAGTTTTAAAAAATAAATTAAAATCAAAAAAATTTTTTTTGAATTTATAAAAAAATTATAAAAAAATTATTTTATAATTTTATTAATACTTGTTTAATAAATTATATATTAATTAACTTTAATTATAATAATAATAATAATAATAATAATAATAATAATAAACTCTTTTCGACAATCATCAAATCTTTAAAAATTTTCTTTTTAGGAAATTTTAGGAAAAGGTTCAAAATACTCATCAAACTTGCAAGAAACCAGAAGATATCAAAAGAAACCAACAACCAATACCTTCTCAAAACAAAACAAGTAACTTTTGCTACAAACTAATCAAACCTATCACTTCTTTCTTGATTTGTTTTACATTAGGAAAACAAGGCAAAATTTTATAAGGAAGAAGACAAAAAGCAAAATGAACAATTCATAATAAGATTAGGAAAAAAAAAAACTAGTATCAATCTTACAAAGCTATTAGCCAGTCATATATCAGGTTAGACATCTCCTCTAGTTACCACAGGATTTTGCTCTAGCCAGATCATGTCTGATAAACCAGATAACCTAGAACATCAAAACAAAACCAAAAGAATATCAAAGTTTTCTTTCCAAATCTTGAATAAAGAGGAAAAACAAAACAAAATAAATATAACCCATACAACTATAGATTTTATATATTGCAAAAAATTTTCTCTTGCTTTAGAAAAATCCAAGACAGCTTATCCCCTCCAAAGAATTAGCTGTAATATGAACACATACACATCTCAAACTTAGAAAAACAACAAAACATGAATCAATTGCATAAACACGAACACATTACAGATTCTCAAAACAATACGTATCAACCAATCAATTCACTTCAAGTAAAAAAATAATCACATGTATATACAAAACTATTCTTAGACTTTAGCATGTGTCCAAGCACAAACACGTAAATGTTTTAAGTCAAAAAAATAACAAAACATGAATCATTTGCACAAACACGTACACATTTTAGATCTGTTAAGGTAACATATATCAACTCTTCAACTCACTTGACATAAAGAAATATTCACACATATATACAAAACCATTTCAAGAAACCAACACGTGTTCAAGCACAAAAAACAAAACAACCTTTATTTGCACACCAATCCAACAAGGTGAAACAACATGACAGATCCGATATCAGTACCTATAGAAAATCTAATAATAGACCACCTCAAAACATTTGAGGACAACCATAATGAAGAGAACAAAGATGTATATGCATCCTTATTGAAAACAGCTTAACAAAAACAACTTCAGAATTAATAGAACTAGAAACAGTTATACACATCACAGTAATTGATGTCGTAGCTGCAAAACTTCTAAACATTGACTCTCACATAGCAGTAAAATATGCACTAGTTAAGGAATACATCAAATGAATTTGGATATTCAACCAACTAGACATAAGTGTTTTAGATAGGTATATGCTGAAAGACCCATAACAAGTGGTGCAAATCGTAAATATCCTATAATCAACACAAGACCCATGACATTAACAAAGCCCAGAACAGGAAAACATAGCAGCCATAGCTTACTCACATAGAAAATAGAAACCACAACTGCTATAGGGCACAAAGTTCAATACAATATCCTAATACAAAGGTCACTAATCCAGAAACAATTATGGAAGTTCAACCAACAATCCAAGAAACAGTTAGGAAAGATATACAAGTTTCAAAAGTACCATGGAGAAGCCTTCTTTATCAAATAAAATGATGAAACAATATCAGTTAATATATCTTTGACCAGAAAGAATATTAGAAACAAGCATGACTATGCAATCAGAAACAGATAATATCAGTTGACAAATCCATTCTACATCAGTTAAAAAGATCCTTTTAAAGCAGAAATAATGATAGCAGTTATACTTGAGGACAACAAAGCAGAACAACTCAAGTACCTAGCAAATGTACTCAAACTTTCAAAAGAAAATCAACATTTAATCCAATCAATATTCTGGAATGGCAATGGATGATACATTATTCATTTCGAGTATGAAAAGGATCTAAGATCCTATATAGACCAAGTCAATTACAAAAACAAAGAAAGCCTTCACTTGATACAAATTCAGGATCCAAACACTTGCACCAAAAAAGAAAAAGTCCTGCCTAATTCAAGAAAACAAGATAGCAACAAGATAAACAGCTCAAAGTCAAATCCATTCAATCTTAAAGAAAGAAGGGGTAAAATATAACTTTGAATCAAATGCAACTCTGCTCCCAAGACAAGTAGAGAAAAGCAACTCCAGCAAGTTGCAGAGTTGCTTGAAGTTCCAGTAGAACACAAGGGTATCCAAGTCCTAGCAATAGGAAAAAGCAAATGGATAATTCTAAGCTTTGATAATCTAACAGATGCCTCTATCTGCAAACAACAACTTCAAAATACATTCCCTTCGCAAAACATTTTTACAAACAACAACAACAATATATCAGGCTCAAAAGTTTTTTCAGAAAATTCAGATGACATCTCAATGACATCGCAATTAGACATAAGAAAAATAATCTTAATGGATATATCAATGGATTGCACATCCAAAAAAAATCATCAAGTTATCAACAAATATGAAAAGGCAGACTTAGTCAAGATAATTAAGGGAAACAACAACTTCAATAATGCAATAATATCTTTTCAGACTATAAAAACTGAACTTAGCTCAATATGGTATATATCCTTGGATACAACAATAGCAAGAATTGCTTTATTTGAAGATTATCTCTTAACCTTGGAATTACGAAACAAAATAATAACAAGACTTATGGAATTGGCAAAACAATATTTGCTACACGAATAATAAGTACAGTCAAACATCTTAAAGCCAAGACTATATATATCTCAATGAACAGTAAAACCAAGAAAAAAAGAGGCTTTGCAATAATCGGCTTTGAAAATCAAGAGAACTTAAACAAGACTTTAACTTCATATGTAGAGTTATTTGGATGCAAAACATGGTGAAGCATCAAAAACAATGTCAGAACATTCAGAAAATACTCGAAAACATTGGAAGATTGCTCTTATGAAAATGATGAATCGAGTAGAAGTCAATTAGACCTCTGGATTACAAAAAGCTCCAGTTCCAAACCAAGTAGCAATAAAGAAAGATATAAATCCAAACAGATAACAGAACAACAAAATAATAAGAGAAAAAATGCATTTTTGAAGGGTAAACATACAAAATCTTTCAAAAACACAACAGAACTTGAGATATAAGGCAACATTTAAGCTATGTTAGAACTAATAAATAATAGACTGGAAAAGTTAAAAAAAGGAGAAAGAAATAAAAGCAGGACTCATAATAGCTCCTAAAAACACATTAGTTGAATCAATATCTACAATCAAAAAAAATGGAAACAACATATCAATGACACTATCAAATTATTCCTCAGGTAATAATGACATATTAACAGAACTGTCAAATGCAATTACACCTACAACCTTTAAAAATTCAACAATAAGTACTGTATATCCAAAACAATATCAATACCTTTCTTAAAGAACAAAAAGAACTTTTACTTAACAATCAATAATATACAGCCCCAGTTAGACCAACAAGTCCAATTAATAACAACAATCTTTTATATATTATAACATACAATGTCAGAGGAATTACTTGAGAAACAAATCAAGAGATCTTAATTCAGGAACTGATAGAAATGAAAATAGACATTATGGGGCTCAGTGAGACAAAACTAACTCAAGAAAACTATAAATTCATATTTAAAAGAACATTAAACAAATACAAATACTTTTCAAGCATCAACATATCCAATCCCAAGGGAGCTGGCATTATACTCTTAATCAGAAAAGACCTAGAGAAACATATAGCACAGGTAGAAAGATTAGATGGTTACTTAATAACGATCTATTTCCTGAGCAAAAAACACAAAACATGGATAGCACAAATATACCTGATCAATGACAAGCATAAAAGTCAAAAAATTCAAAAAAAAATTCATATCATGATATAAAACAGAATCCGTTAACAATATCAAATCATAATTATGGAAAACTTTAATGCAACAATAAATCCAAGACTAGATTGAAAAAATCTTATACTCAACAACAATAAATTTTTTTCTCCAGACACTTCAGAAATCGACTTTTTCCATTACCTTCTAAATCTAAATCTTATTGATCTTCATTAACTGTGGGAAAATGATGAAACAACACATACCTGAAAAAACTATAGAAGTTCAAGTAGAATCAACTATATCTGGAGCATGCTACTCATTACCAACAATCTAATTAACTTTAACAATCATGATTTTACAGAAATCACAAATAGCAATCACACCATATTGGAATTTTATATATCTTGGAATATACTCCTGTATAGTCCCAAACTCTGGAATCATTAAACCAAATATTACCCAGAAAAAATAATCAACTTAAGAGATATTACCAAATAACAATGGAAAAAATTCAAAAACAAGATCGAAGAAAAGATCCTTAAGTATAAACTGCAAGAAAGCACAATAGAACTTGACAAATCAAAAACTATAGATGCTTTCCAAACCAATCAAATCCAAAATATGTGGAACCTATTTGATAAAACCATTATTTTTACAGCCTTCAACAAGTTATCCACAACTAAGATAATTGCGAGGGGTGTCCACAGAAACAGAAATAATACGGAAAACAAAAGAAAATCTTCTGCTCAATATCCATAAATAGTTACACAAAATAAACAAGCAGCAAAAAGAACAGTCCACAGATTTCATATTAACAGAAACATTATAGCAAATCGAAAACCTAATAAATTAAACCAATTTGATGATAGGATCAGAACGACAAATGCCAATTAAAATGCTTCACCAAAACCCTAAAGCAAGTACTGCTTACTGAGATTAGATAAAAAATTATATTCAGGAATTCAAACAAGTGGTCAAAAAGACATATATCAAAGAGAAAAGAAAGCAAATTAATCAAGAAATCAACAATGCAATAGAATCCAGATACCTTGACCTCAAGAACAATCAAAGGTGAGTCATTCAAATACTAACAGACAACTTTAGGAACAAAATAACAATCGATAGAATCAAGACTACAAATTATCTAGAAAGAAAGTGCTTAATAATAGAGGAAAAAGAAATTCTATAACAAACTGAACTCTTTTATTAAAAAGCATTTAGAAAACAAAACAACAATTTCAACCTTCTTTATAAGCAATGGAAGAAGCAATAAAAGTCTAAGCCAGAAATTCAAGATACCTGGTACAATAAATTAGAAGGAAAAATCAAATTGAGTAAGTTAAGAGAAATATTGCAAGAATTATCCAACAATAAGGCTGCAGATTCAACCAAAATCAAGTACGAAATGCTTAGAAACCTGGGTTCCAAGGCAATAACAACATTGTGTAACTTTTACAATCTGTTCTTAAAGCATGATATAATACCATCTGCCTGAAAGAATAGTCTCTTATATCCAATATCCAAAGAAAAAGAATGGTAAGGAGACTTGAACAATACAAGACTAATTGTGCTTCTCGAAGCTACAAGAAAGTATTTTATCAAAATATTAAACAATTATTTAACAACAATCTATAAAAACAAAAACATCTTAAAAGGACCCAACTTCGCAAGGCTGCCAGGAGAAAGTAACTTAGAGCCTATCCATCTTCTAAACAATATTTGTGAGGATGTCAGAAAAGAAAAGAAAAAGCTTTGAATTCTACTACAAGATATAGCAAAATCATACAATACAATCAACCTAACAATGCTAAAAAAAGCTTTAAGAAGAATAAAAATTCCACCTAAAATCATCAAATACTAGAACTATTCACAAATAAATCAATTAAGGTAATCACAGATGTAGGTCTTACAAAAGAGATTATAGCTGGTAATGATATCGATCAAGATGAAACAATTTTTCCACTGCTCTGGAGAATCTTCTATGACCCTCTTTTATGCGAAATCCAAGAGAACAAGAAACAGGGATATAGAATGAATTGCAAATGGCCAATAGATCTAAGTAAACTGCCCAATGACAAAGAAAAAATCAGAAACTTAGCTATCAGGCAAGCCACTCTAGCATATATGGATAACACTATATGGATCATCCGATTCAAACAAGATATGGACTGAATTCTAAAAAAAACAGTACAATTCTATATAGTCAATGATTCCCAAATCAATAGCAAAAAATCTGTTCTAATAACAATCAACAGCAAGAGTAAGAAACCCAACAAAGTATATATAGGGATCGACCAAGAAGAAGTTATATAATTGGATCGAAAATATCACTCACAATTTCTAAGTATCTGACTAGATAACAAATGTCACATAAAAGATATAATAATCAGAATCCAGCAAGAAATCCAATCAGTATTGAATATTCTTAAAAGAAAAAGAATCATAGACAGACACATGGAATACATATTAAACAGGATCTTGATTCCACATATAGAATATAAAGTATATACTGTCTTCTCAACCCTAACATAGTACACACCCTCATAGCCCAGCTTCGAACAATACTGAAACATATAGCCAATATAACCAAAATAATCCCTAATTCAGTTATACATCACAAAGCATTATACAGACTTAAAAGTGATAACAAAATTCAACTAGAAAGCCAGATCTCCAATCTTACCAGTCTGCTTAATGATACTGGACATCCCAGCACATCAGTAATTATATACCTTAAACAAGCCCAAATTCAGCAATAGGAATTTACAAATATATTGATAGAAAAAACAATACAGAAACAGCCAAGAACAAACCTGACAATAGCTATTTTCAAAGCAGTAAACAGTATAGAAATAACATATCCAGATTTCTAATGAAAAAATATTTTCGAGTGGAAAGGAGATGCCTTTTGATAAAAACATTACTTAAAGATCAGACAATATACAAGCAAGCTATCAAATTCATGAGAAAATATAATATCATGTATATTGATCAACTTATAGAAGAGGAAACAGATACTCTATTAAGTTAAAAATTCATTCAATCCAGTCTTGGCCGAAGCAGAGGACTGAAACCTCATTGGTATAGCAAAATCCAAGAATCATTAACCAATGAGTTTGGAGTCCTTAACTCAAATTGGCAAAACAGAAAATGGATAAAGCAAGAAAAAAATATCTTTTTTTTGGCTTGATGATAGAACGCAAGAAAATGGAAATGGTAAGTACATTAAAAGAAAAACAAAGATCTTGTTTGATACAAACTCAAAGGAACAAATAACTTCATTATGTAAGAAATTGAGTTTTATCAAGCCACCAGCACAAGTATGAAAGCAAAAAACTTACCAAAACCAATTCGGATCCATCCAGTTCTCACAGAAACAAGTTCAAACTCTTATTTAATTGGTTAAATAATACTATAAAGCAAAGAAAAAGCAGGGAGCCTTGTATTCCTATAGAGATCTACGTGCTGGAAAGCTTGGCCAGAGAAAAATTTGAGACCATAACTAATCCAGAATCACATATGTCCAAATTTAGGAGAATAAACATAACCAACTATGGGCTACAAATTATTTAAAAAAACATTGAAAAAATTGACTTGAGCCAAGAGTTATGCAAAGAATACAAGCTTAATATGAACAGTTAATATAAAGGTATATATCAATTCTACACAGATGGCTCCGTAGGAAAAACATAAGATCAAATAAACAAAATGGATGCTGCCTGGCTACAAACCAGAGGACCTAATTTAGGAAGGAGCTTTCAAATCAAAGTAGACAACTGGTTCTTACCATCAAGAGCTGAGCTAGTAGCAATTCTCCTGACAATTCTAACAGTATCAAACAGAAGTAAAGTGGAGATTCGAACAGATAGTACCAATTGTATCAATACATATCAGAAACTGAAGTCATCACATTTAAAGAACACAACCCACAGAAAAATGAAGGTTTCCAATTGACAAATTTGGTTATGCATGTTTGACACAATAACCAGAAAAGAAATTCAAATGGAACTAACCAAGATTAAAGCACATGATCAAGACATAGCAAACAACCAAGTTGATTAACTTGCCAAATTAGCCAGAAATCTGTTGGATAGAACTGTCAAAAATCCTACCAGTTTTAACTTCCTCCTGGAATAATATCCCAATAGATACTTCGATAAAACTATTTATTAAAGAATTGCATAAAAGGAAGATTCTAATACAATAATAAACCAATCAGAACAGAATCCAAGACAGATGGAAGAAGAAGATTCAAAATCTGGAGGAAATCGATTGAAAAGAATTCTGAAAGCATTGTAAAGGAAAAGATACATTAGCACCTCATTTAAGCAAATGAAAAACAGAACGTTCAAGATCAAATTAATGTATAATGAGCCTCCCACTCTAGACAATCTTGCAAAGCACAACGAAGCAAGTTATAACAGAGATACAAAATGTGTATTCTGTAAAGTAGAAGAAGAAACACTAGATTACCTACTAATATGTGAGAAGATAAGAATAAAAAGAGAAAAAATGTGGATTGCCCTACAAAAAAGAATCATAAAGAAATGGATTCCTAAATATTTCAGCTCCAAGATATCAAATTCAAAAGCTCTTAGAATGTTAAAAAGAAAAAATTGAACTGGCCAAAGAACTAATTAATCTAAGTATAGGACTATAGAAGAAAAAAGAAGTCGCAAAATGGAAAACAAGCTTAAAAATGGTGAAGATCTCTCATATCCAAGCTAGAAGGCTATTATTCAAGATATCTAAAGCATAGTGCAAGCTGATAAAACAACACATATGGAATCCCAAATATGAAAAGGTTCAGGAAAATAAACAGCTACTTAAACAACAATCTATAAAAGAAAAAGAGAAAGAGATGGATTCAAGCAGCTCAACAGAACACATGGGTCCCTTAAGAGAAGAAAAACAAACAGATCACAAGAGAAGAAAAAGGAAGCATTAGAGAAACACTCTCCAACATCTTCTGATCTTATCAGAAGAGGATGACACAAGGAAGACAGTTCACTTCAAGGCATAAAATAAGAGAGAAGCATCATGGAGAAACTCAAAGAAGTATTATAAATGAAGATTAAAAAAGAAAAAAGATGGCTAGGGATATAAACGTAATCAAGATTTTGCCAAGATGAACTGTAGTGATAAACTGCAGGCAATAATTTTGATGCTTTTTTCTAAAATAAAGAAGCAAAGAATAAGCAATTTTATTTTTTTCCAAAATCATACCTAGAGACAAATATATTAAAGATGGGTATTCAGGTATAGGAATTAGAGTTTGTACATACAAGTAATTCAACTTACTGTATATGTATTCTTCAATAAGATTAAATAAACTTCAAATATACCTGTTTGATTACGGAAAAAAAAATTAACTTTAATTATAATTTTTTTAATAATATTTTTATAATAAAACTATTAATAAATGTTTTTATTTTTTTTATTTTTTTTTTTTATAGTAGAATGCATTAGATGCATAGTTTTTATTGAAATGTTTATCAAATTTACATATACATCAAACATTGTCTATTGCTATTACAACAGCTAAATGCTAGCCTATCTACTTTTATTACCCAGCGATACTAGTGCCACTCTTGAAGTGGACTCATGTATTTTTGGGGGGACCTATCTAGAAGGTGGAAATCCTACCACTAGTTTTAAACCACCTGCCTACTGGTCCATATTTGTATAGGGGCAATGGATACTGTTAACTATTTCCTAAAGTTGCTTATCACATCACACCTTTTCACTCATCTAATCTTGTGTACATGCAGCCTCCAATGTGATATATTCCCTAGTAAATTGCTCTGGTTTTAACTGCTGGTTGATTTTTAGCTACCAAATCCAGGGGCTCTTATGGCCAAGTGGGGTGCGACTTCTTAACGGATCATTCTTTCCAGGTGATTTTTATCTTCCATCACCTTTTATCGGGACTATGTTAATCTCCTGATAGACACTCCATGCAGATCCAGTTGGCTTAGGCTGCCAAATCTAGGGGCATAAATGCCAAGCAGGGTGCAACTCTTCACATAAACCACTAATCAGCCATGCTTTGCAGGAGTGATGTCGATCCAGTGTTTTTCTTCAAAGCTTCCTTATTTAACAGTTAACAGGAAAGGAATGTGTTGTGCGGGATTGGATAAAATGAAGTACAGCCCAGTCTATATATCCAAATGAGTGGTTGTGATTGATGATTGATAAGGATTAGCTAAGATGGAGTATAATCCAGTTTGTATATCCAAATGAGTGATGACAACTTTTCCTTAGACGATCATCATAATACCATCCAGATGATCGTCACACCATCACGCCTTAACGGGAAGATCACAATCTCAATGCCCGCTGAATCAGCGTGTGAAATGGCTTTTTATGAGAAACAGTATGTAATTGGTCATGGTGCCAGATACCATATTAATCTGTTCAATCGCCTTCACATGGGATTGAACTGGTATCTTGTGATCTGATCTGTGAAGCACTAACCACTGTGCTATGGATCCACAGGTCTTAATAAATGTTTTTATTATTAGATTATAAAAAATATATATTTAAAATATTATTTAAATTAAAAAAAAAAAAACTCTTTTCTATAACATTTCAATTCATAAAAAATTTTCTTTTTGGATAACATATTAAGAACCATAAATTGATAAACAATCTGATTTGCAAAAATATATTGTATTTTCTTAGAAGAACAAAAGAACTATAGGATGCAAGGATTTTGATTAACTTTTAATTAAGAGGTGAAAGCTTTAAGAAGGACTAAAACCTATTTAAACAAACTTTTGTTTTACTAAAATAAAACTTAGTAAGCTTTTACTAAGAATTTTTTTTTATATATTTTCAAACATATTGTCTAAAAACTATATCAAAATATAATCAAACAATATACAACAAAAATATATATCAAGAGACAGTATTTTATTTTTTAAAGTTTTTATTTTTTATTAATAATAACTCGTGAAAGATTCTTTATATTCTTTGATTAGTTATTAGTTCTTGCTAATATTTTATATTCAAAATCTCTTAAATCCTTACATAAAAATTTTCTTACACAAAAAATCGAAATTAGTTTATCCTTATCAAAAAATCTATGATATACAAAACACTAATTATATTTTATATTATTCACTTATATAAAAAAATATAACAACCTATTAAATTGAAAAAGTACATAACCAATATCTTGCACAGGTTCCAGTATGGCTCCATCAACTAATAACAATAAAATAACATAATAAAGTATCAAAACAGATATTAATATTTAACTCACCAATATAAAATATAACCAATTATTAGACAACAATTATTAAAACTCATATCTCCAAATATAAACTCAAAAGTTACATATAACTTGCATGATTCCAACATCTAACTAAACTTATATACATACGTATATTTAGGAATCATATCTAACAGTAGTTACAATATCTATATATTATCAATACTCTTTTATAATACTTAAACACAAAATGACAATCTTGTTCAAAATATTTTTTTTATTTTTATTTTTTACAACAGATAGTTCTTCAGGTTTTTTCAATAATATACTTGTTTTATAGGTAATAGGTTAATATCTATAATAATATGACTAGTATTTTATTATTAATTATATAACAAGTTATACTTTTATTATATTAATAAAAATCACAAGTAAGGCTTTACTTTAATATTAAAAAAAAAAAGTATTATCTAAGTTAAATAAATATTTATTAAATTATATTAAAAAATATTAGTTCAAAAACTTTTGTAATATATCATATATATACTATATATAGAGTTAATATAATAAATTATGATTATATTATGAAAATCATATTATATAATTGTAATTATCAATTTTTCTTATTAATTATATATATTCTTTTTTTATTTTTATAGATGAATATGTAACAATATAGATTTTTATTGATACTTGTATAAATAAAAATATATTAAATATCTTTTACAATTGAAACAATTGCTTGTTTATATCGATTATGTCTAATAACAGTTCTAATTATAACTAATACTGCTTATTACCTGTTATGGTAACAGCTTACTATTTATCTTAAATCCAATTATGAAAATTGTATATTAAATATAGATCCAACATGTTAGGTATGGTTTCTATAGGGAGGAATATTTACTATTAGTTTAAACTACCTAACTTATAACCTATTTACTAAAAGCTGTGTCTATTCCATAGAGGTTGAAAAAATTTTTCAGATACCCTAATACTTTTTATTTGGATTCTTGGAAGGATACTTGCTCCTTGTTATTACCTATGGTTTTGATAGATCTTCTTCCAAAGATCAATTTCTTTTAAGCAAATACCAAATTGGAATAGCTCCAAACTAAAAAATTCTAAATAAGTTGGGACAGACTTATTGGATATAATATATATAGGGGAATCTATATAACCTATATATGAAGAGACTTTACAACAATTATTATAATACTAACCAAATAATCATTACACTATAACATCTTAACAGGAAGATCACAATCTCAATACCTGCTGAATTAGTATATGAAACAGCTTTTTATAAGAAATAGTACATAATTGATTACAGTATCAGATATCATTAATTTTATTTAATTATCTTCATATAAAATTGAACCAGTATTTTGTAATCTAATCTGCAGAGCACTAATTACTGTTTTATGAATCCACAGATTAATTATATACAGAGAACCTTCTTTAAATACATCCTTCATAAATGCATTTCTTCTTTTAATACACCTTAAAGTATAGTCCCAAGTTGGAGATATAATATTAAATGCACCCTCTATATTCTACATGTGTATTAAATTTTGTAAATTATTTATATATTTTTTATTTTAGAAATGTATTATATCTTATTTAAAGTAAAATGCTTATAGAATTTCAAACTATGTCGTTAATTCGGAGCAAAGTAACTCGAAATTCAAGTTTTAAATCTTTTTTGTAGTTCTAAGTAACTATTTGCGAAAAGACTAGATAAACATTTTTTATTAATGTCTCAAAAACGACTAGTATAGTAATATTTTGAGTAATTTTACTTATTATCTTACAGATAAGAATTTTCTTTGATGATTTTTCCAAGTATCCCTTAAACTGTATTGTTGGCAAATTTGCCTACAATTTTATTTGTCAACAAAATCATTTTATATCTTCTGATGCATGTTACTCTTTAATTATACATTCTTTCATTATATATTTTAGCTCATTTAAATCTTCAAAACAAGGTTAATCTTTTTTCTTAATGATAAAAGTGCAAATAACATAATAATATTCTTCTCAAAAATGCATTACAAAAATAAGTATCAAAATTTGCCAAAAATTGGCTTACAGATTAAGGGATAACAAAAATAATTATTTAGTTATTTCTTGTGTAAAATAAATGAATTACATATAAATAATTACAGTAGAGCAATTAATAATTGACCAAAATATTATAAAAAGGTTGCATTTTTTTCATTTTGCTCTCTCAAGGCAGTAACAATATAAATAAAATTATACTTTTTTTATAAATGCATACATTTTTTTAATGCATCTTAATGTTGGTCCCAAAGGAAGTGTATTTATAGAAGGTTCTTTGTATATTCTTTATTATAATTATTTAATTAAATAATATTATATTTGAAACTTATTTAAAAAAACAATTATACAAAGAGATCTGTGAATCCATAGTACAATAGTTAGTATTCTGTAGGTCAAATTACAAGATATCAGTTCAATCCCATGTGAAGATAACTAAATAGAATTAATATAATATCTGATACTATAACTACAGAAGGTGCCCATATTTAAAATAATAAAAAATTTTATTAATAAATAAATTTTTTTTTTTTTTTTTATAGTAGAATGGCATTAGATGCAAGGATTTTATTGAATAATTATTAATTACACATACATCAAACATCGTCTATTGCTATTACAACAGCTTAATGCTAGCCTATCTACTTGTTACCCCAGTAATACTAGTAACACTCATGAAGTGGGTTCATATTTTTTGGGGGGGACCTAACTAGGGGGTGGAAGTCCTACCGTTAGTTTAAACTACCTAACCTACTGGTCCAATTTGTGAGGGCTGTCGATATTGCTAACTATTTCCTAAGGTTGCCTATCACATCACACCTTTTCACTTACGCAGCTAATGTGGCAGAGGGGTCTAATATTGGTATGCACTCCCTAGTAAATGCTCCGGTTTTGATCCGCTGGTTGGCGCTTGTTGCCAAATCTAAGGGCTCTTGTGGCCAAGTGGGGTGTGACTCCTAAATCTCCTAGTAGACACTTCAGTTCGGAACCAGTTGGCGTAGGCTGCCAAATCTAGAGGCATAAATGCCAAGTAGGGCACAACTCCTACATACACGGTCAGCCGTTAGGTGGTTCATGTCGCACAAGACGGTAGTGTCGGTATGGTGCTTTCTTCAAAGCTTCCTTATTCACTAGTTAGCAGGGAAGGGGAAGAGAAAGTGGCAGATTGGAATTGGTTAAGATGGAGCACAGCCCAGTCTGTGCATCCAAATAGATGGTTGTGGTTGGTAGCTGATAGGGATTGAATAAGATGGAGTATAGTCCTGTCTGCACATCCAAATATATAGTGATACCTTTCGTTAGACGATCGTTGTGACACCATCCAGACGATCGTTACATCACTACACCTTAACGGGAAGATCACAATCCCAACGCCTGCTGGATCAGCATGTGAAATGGCTTCTTATGGAAAACGGCATATAATTGGTCATGGTGTTAGATACCATACATGTGGTTGTATTACCATAAAAGGAAATTTGATTGATAATACGATTCCGAATTAAATACGAATTCCAATTATTTACTATATATTACTTAGTAATTCTACCATAATACGGTTTTT
>CAJVPV010000172.1:0-26721 GCA_910591835.1 Acaulospora morrowiae
ATATATTTTATCGAATAAATAACTTGACCTTTGAAAAACAAATCACCATTGCCTCTTTCGCCTGACCTCATACACCTTAGAACTGTACTAATCTGTACACCTCTAGGAACTTTAGCATACCACATTGGTCGTGTCCATCTAAAGTGCCTTTTTGCTACTAGTTTTCTGTCTTTATCTTTCTCCTAAGGTAAAAATGATATATGACACCACGCCCATGCAATTTCTCTGCCAACAATAAATAACCTTAACTTTTTAGCAACTTCCAAAAAAGAAATTCAACAAAATTTAAACATAGCTTCAGAATTTTTTACACTTAATAATATCAAAGAAAACCTTTCAAAAACCAAACTTATCATTTTAAAAAACCATCTTAATTTTCATTTTAAAATTCTCTCCAATATACCACCAACCAAATCCCACTTATACTTTATCTTATCTCATCTCTATACTAAAAACCTCTGTTTATAATGCAACCTAGCTCCAGAAACAATACACCATATCTGATTTTAAAAAGAAAGTAATTTAGTTATATATCAAATTATCAACAATACTATTATACAAACTACTCTTTTTTTTAAAAACAACTAAAACTTTAATTTAAACTTCTTCAAACAACTTATCAACTCTTTTCTTTTCTGTACAAATCTAACTCTCAATATTTTAAATCCTAACTCTTACTTCAATAACTTCAAACCTATATCAAAAGACTTAAAACTACTAAACAAACTTCAAGTAAGCACTATGAACATATAATTAATAAAAGATATGGTAACAATATTCAGTATCTTGAATCTAACATAAACAAACTCATAAGTATCATTAATACTTCTATGAATAACACTTCAACTGATAATAATACAATCCCAAAATAAACTGCTTAATCTTATTTATCTTGAATTTTAAATTTCCAGAAACAAAAACATGATCAAAGAAAAAGAAATCTACAACATTTTTCAAATAAACAAACTTAGGAAAAATAAACAAATACCTGTGAACAATAACAAAATCAAAAGAAAACTTACTTTAAATAACAATTCTCTTAATCCAAACTCAAACAAACTTTTCAATATCATTACTAAAACTTTTTCTAAAGATTTATCAATGTATTTTCATAATATAATAAATTATTAAGAAGGTACTAGTCTTTTAGAAATAATTAGTTCCTTTTGTTTTCCTTTTTAAAAAAGTTTTTTATCAATATATATCTATATAATGATAGGTTAACATGTATAGCAATATATTTCAAAATCTAAAAATTAATTATATAATATTTTACTTAATTAATAAAGATTATAAAAAATATCTTATTTAATATTTAAAAAAAATAAATTTATAATGATTAAATAATTTAAAACAAAATATATTAAAAAATTCTTATTATTTAAAATCATTTAATTTATTTTTTATTATTATATCTTCAAAATTAAATCAATAAAATATTAAATTATATAAAAAAAAAACTCTTTTCTGTACATAACATTTTCTAAAAATTTTCTTTTATAGTAATTTTTTCAAAATTAAAGAAACAGTTTTTTTTATTTTTGCTTTTTAATATCCAAAAGTTCTTCATACTTCTTTTATCTTCACTATAGAAGCCTCAAGAAACTTAAAAAAGTATACTAGTGCATTAAAATAGGACCTCTGGCCTGAGAAAAGCAAGTTTTGAGGTCTTGCTTTTTTCTTGGATTGCATAAGGAAAGACCCATGACAGTTACTTTTCTACAAATTTTTTTGGGGGTTCTTCCTATTTACACTTCTTATTAAAAAACAATTCTTATTAAATAATCTCTCTCTGTTCTTGATTAGCTGTTTTTTATCTCAAAAAACCAAATATAATATTAATATTGTTTATATTGTTGGCTTGGAGCATCACAGTATATACAATACTTACTCTTTACTATTGCTAGCACAACATGCTATATTACAAAAATCCAAAAATTTCTACTCAAAAAATTTCTTATCAAAAAACCGTAATCAGTTTACTTCTATCTACTAATCATCACTTCAAACTCAACCAATCAAATACTATCAAATATCAAACAAATTTGTACAATCAAAACACTACACAATGATCAATATAAACAAAACCATTTTTGGCAACTACAATCAAAACAAAATCATATCACTGACTTATAGACCAATTATATTACTAACTATTAATTATACCAAAACAACAATAATAACAACTACAATAACAAATCAAATCACATGCACTTTATCATTTGTGTTAACAAATATTAAGCTTATAAGTAACAAAGAAATGAAAAAATAGAACAATGAACCTGGTCAGAGGTTCTCTTGAAAATATTTTTTTTTTCTTATAAATTTTATAGATTATTTAATTTCATTTTAGTTCTAATTATTTTTATTTTTTTCTCTTCTCAAATTTTCTTTATATCTTAATCATTTTTTTTCTAAGTAAATAAGTATAGCTACTACTTGGCCTATATTTAGCTGCCAAGTGCCACTAATTAAATTACTATGGCTAAAGAAAGTGAAACTGATCCAGAAAACGATAATAAGAGAAGAATAAACGTATATGACTATAGTTGGCATTCTGATGAGGTATTTTTTAATAAATGATTTTATACTAAATAATTAATTTATTTTTTAATATTAGCTATTTATAGTTTTAGTAAGTAGGCTAACATTAAACTTGTTGCATGCTTTGTACCCAAGAGATGTTGATTCTTTTTGAATGTATATCTTGTAATATACAAATAAATAAAGAATTGATGTTTATCTACAGAAAAAAAAATATTAAATTATAAAAAAAATTATTTATGAAATTATTAATTAAAATATAATTATAAAAATTTTTTTATTTTTTTTTGCACTGTACTGTATATGTAATAATAAATAATAAATAATATAAAAATTAAGAATATTCTTAAAATTTTCAAAAATCTAAAAATAAATATTTATAATTTATAAAAAAATCTGTTAAAAATTTATAATTTGGTATTTTTATAATACACTTTAAAAATTTTTATAAGTAATTTTATTCTTTATATGTTTAAAAACATATATGCAGATTCCTATTTAATTTCATTAAATATTTATTGAATTATAAATAAAAATAAATTTATAACTCATCTACACATAGACATCTATGTGAAGTATTGTTTTTCTTTTTAATATTAAATACTATTTTTTTCAAACTTTTTGCGCCATTAAAGCTTAATATTCAATGTGATATTCTTAAATCGAGCCTCAGCCAATGTTTTTTCTGCTGATTCTCCTAAATTATTATTCTGCAAATACAAATTAGTTAGAGTGCTATTCTTGAATAGAGCCTTGACCAGTGCATTCCCTGTCAATTCCCCTATATCGTTATTCCCTATATTTAATTCCTTCAGGGTAGTATTCTTACATAGAGCCTCAGCCAGTGCTTTTCCTGCCGATTCACGTAAATTGGTATTCCACAAATTCAAATTGGTCAGTGAGGTATTTTTGCATAGAGCCTCAGCCAGTAATTTTCCTGCCAATTCACCTAAATTATTATTCCACAGATTCAAATTAGTCAGTGTGATATTATTGCATAAAGTCTCGGCCAGTGCTTTTCCTGCCGATTCCCCTATTCCGTTATCCCCTATATTTAATTCCTTTAGGGTAGTATTCTTGCATAGAGCTTCAGCCAGTGCTTTTCCTGCCGATTCTCCAAAATTATTATTCCACATAATCAAATTAGTCAAAGTGGTATTCTTGCATAGAGCCTCAGCAAATGCTTTTCCTGCCGATTCTCCCATATTATTCGAACTCACGTCTAATTTAGTCATGACGGTACTCTTGCATAGACCCTCGGCCAGTGTTTTACCTGCCGATTCACCTATTCCGTTATCCCCTATATTTAATTCCTCCAGGGTAGTATTTTTGTATAGAGCTTCAGCCAGTGCTTTTCCTGCCGATTCTCCTAAATTGTTATTCCACAGATTCAAATTAGTCAGTGTGATATTCTTGCATAAAGTCTCGGCCAGTGCTTTTCCTGCCGATTCCCCTATTCCGTTATTCCCTATAATTAATTTCTTTAGGGTAGTATTCTTGCATAGAGCCTCAATCAATGCTTTACCCGCCGATTCTCCTATTCCGTTATTCTCTATGTTTAATTCCTTTAGGGTAGTATTCTTGCATAGAGCCTCAGCTAGTACTTTCCCTGCCGATTCCCCTATTCTATTATTTCCTATATTTAATTCTGTCAGTGACCTATTCTTGCATAGAGCCTCAGCAAATGCTTTTCCTGCCGGTTCTCCTATTTTATTTGAGCTCACATCTAACTTAGTAATGGCTGTACTCTTGCATAGAGCTTCAGCCAGCGCTTTTCCTGCTGATTCTCCTAAATCGTTATTCCACATAAATAAATCAGTCAGTGTAGTATTCTTGCATAGAACTTTAGCCAGTATTTTTCCTGCCGATTCCCCTATTCCGTTATCCCCTATATTTAATTTCTTTAGGGTAGTATTCTTGCATAGAGACTCAGCCAGTGCTTTCCCTGCAGATTCCCCTATTCCGTTATCTCCTATATTTAATTCTGTCAGAGACTTATTCTTGCATAGAGCCTCAGCCAGTGCTTTTCCTGCCGATTCTCCTAAATTGTTTTTCCGTAAATTCAAATTAGTCAGTGTGGTATTCTTGCATAGAGCCTCGGCCAGTGCTTTTCCTGCAGATTCCCCTATACAATTTGAATTCATTACTAACTTTGTTAAGGTGATATTCTTGCTTAAAGCCTCAGCCAGTAATTTCCCTGCCGATTCTCCTATTCCGTTATCCCCTATATTTAATTCCTTCAGGGTAGTATTTTTGTATAGAGCTTCAGCCAGTGCCTTTCCTGCCGATTCTCCTAAATTGTTATTCCATAGATTTAAATTAATCAGTGTGATATTCTTGCATAGAGCCTCAGCCAATAATTTTCCTGCCAATTCTCCTATGTTATTACTCCATAAACTCAAATTATTCAAGGTGGTGTTTTTGCATAGAGCTTCAGCCAGTGATTTTCCTGCCGATTCTCCTATACTATTCGAACTAATATCTAACTTAACCAGGGTAGTATTTTTGTATAGGGCTTCAGCCAGTGCTTTCCCTGCCGATTCTCCTAAATTGTTATTCCACACAATCAAATCAGTTAGAGTGGTATTCTTGCATAGAGCTTCAGCAAATGATTTTCCTGCCGATTCTCCTATACTATTTGAACTCATATCTAACCTAACCAGGGTAGTATTTTTGCATAGAGCTTCAGCCAGTGCTTTTCCTGCTGATTCTCCTAAATTGTTATTCCGCATAATTAAATCAGTCAGGGTAATATTCTTGCATAGAACTTTAGCCAGTGCTTTTCCTGCCGATTCCCCTATACAATTAGAACTTATATCTAACTTAGTCAAGGTGATATTCTTACATAGAGCCTCAGCCAGTGCTTTCCCTGCCGATTCTCCTATTCTATTACCCCCTATATTTAATTCCTTTAGGGTAGTATTTTTGTATAGAGCTTCAGCCAGTGCTTTTCCTGCCGATTCTCCTAAATTGTTTTTCCACAAATTCAAATTAGTCAGTGTGGTATTCTTGCATAGAGCCTCGGCCAGTGCTTTCCCTGCCGGTTCCCCTATTTCGTTATCCTCTATATTAAATTCTGTCAGGGACGTATTCTTAGATAAAGCCTCAGCCAGTGCTTTCCCTGCCGATTCCCCTATTCCGTTATTCCCTATATTTAATTCCGTCAGGGTAGTATTCTTGCATAGAGCATTAGCCAGTGCTTTTCCTGTCAATTCTCCTAAATTGTTATTCCACAGATTCAAATTAGCCAGTCTGGTATTCTTGCATAGAGCCTCAGCGAGTAATTTTCCTGCCAATTCTCCTAAATTATTACTCCACAAATTTAAATTGATCAGGGTGGTATTTTTGCATAG
This sequence comes from Acaulospora morrowiae, assembly GCA_910591835.1. Classification (NCBI taxonomy): domain Eukaryota; kingdom Fungi; phylum Glomeromycota; class Glomeromycetes; order Diversisporales; family Acaulosporaceae; genus Acaulospora; species Acaulospora morrowiae. Next base: position 5,898 of record CAJVPV010000172.1, read on the forward strand.
GGATTCAGCCAGTGATTTTCCTGCCGATTCTCCTATACAATTCAAACTCATATCTAACTTAATCAGAGTAGTATTTTTGTATAGGGCTTCAGCCAGTGCTTTTCCTGCCGATTCTCCTATACTATTTGAACCCATATCTAACTTAACCAGGGCAGTATTTTTGCATAGAGCTTCAGCCAGTGCTTTTCCTGTCGATTCTCCTAAATTGTTATTCCACAGATTTAAATAAGTCAGTGTGATATTCTTGCATAAAGTCTCGGCCAGTGCTTTTCCTGCCGATTCCCCTATTCCATTATTCCCTATATTTAATTCCTTTAGGGTAGTATTTTTGCATAGAGCTTCAGCCAGTGCTTTTCCTGCCGATTCTCCTAAATTGTTTTTCCACAAATTCAAATTAGTCAGGGTGGCATTCCTGCATAGAGACTCGGCCAGTGCTTTCCCTGCCAATTCCCCAATTCTGTTATCCTCTATATTTAATTCTGTCAGGGACGTATTCTTGGATAAAGCCATAGCCAGTGCTTTCCCTGCCGATTCCCCTATTCCATTATTCCCTATATTTAATTCCTTCAGGGTAGTATTCTTGCATAGAGCTTCAGCCAGTGCTTTTCCTGCCGATTCTCCTAAATTGTTATTCCACAGATTTAAATGAGTAAGTGTGGTATTTTTGCATAGAGCCTCAGCAAGTAATTTTCCTGCCAATTCTCCTAAATTATTACTCCACAAGCTCAAATTAATCAGGGTGGTATTCTTGCATAGAGCTTCAGCTAGTAATTTTCCTGCCGATTCTCCTATACTATTCGAACTCATATCTAACTTAACCAGGGTAGTATTTTTGCATAGAGCTTCAGCCAGTGCTTTTCCTGCTGATTCTCCTAAATTGTTATTCCACAAAGTCAAATCAGTCAGGCTGGTATTCTTACATAGAGCCTCGGCCAATGATTTTCCTGCCGATTCCCCTATACAATTTGAACTTATTTCCAACTTAGTCAAGGTGATATTCTTGCATAGAGCCTCACTCAGTGCTTTTCCTGCCGATTCTCCTAAATTGTTATTCCACAGATTCAAATTAGTCAATGTGATATTCTTGCATAAAGCCTCGGCCAGTGCCTTTCCTGCCGATTCTCCTAAATTGTTATTCCACAGATTCAAATTAGTCAGGGTGGTATTCTTGCATAGAGCCTCAGCCAGTAATTTCCCTGCAGATTCCCCTATTCTATTATCGCCTATATTTAATTTTGTCAGGGACCTATTCAAGCATAGAGCCTCAGCCAGTGCTCTTCCTGCCGCTTCATCAAGATTATTTTTTTCTAGATTCCATGTAGTTGCATTTCTATGATCGTCCAGCGTGTGTTGAGGGTGTTCAAGAATAATTTCCCAAAGTTCCAATGCTTGTACATATTTTTTTTCTTTAAATAATAACAGAACCTTTTCTCTTAGATCCTGGATAGTGCCTAACAAAAATGAGTTGATTAATAAGCGAATTCTCTAATCTATTTTCATTTAAATTTCTGAATGAAAAGTACCGATTTTAAGATACCACAAACTTTCATAAAAGTAATGCAAAAAGCTATTCTCAGTATAACTAAAAAAAAATTTTTTTTTGAACTTACCCATAGGGTGGATAGAAGTTCTGTTTATGTCTTCTAAAAAAAAATAGCTATAAATAAATTCTTGAGTTAAAATGTAAAATTTAATCTTTTTAATGATAAAACAATAACCTGTATTACAACGCGCTTTAGTGGAAGTACAATTAATCAAAATATTGGAATCCTCCAAAACATCGCCTGCATGAATTTTAGTTTCTATTTGATGTACTGGTCGTAATTTGACCTCTCCGAGATTGTCTAAAATAGTTTCAATTGTAGGACGTTTATTTGGATCATCCTGCCATGCCTTAGAATAAATATTCACATAATCTAACGGAGTGCCATCAACTGGTATTTCTCGTTTTCCATTAATAAGATCCAATAAGCTAATCTGACTATTTTGGACTTTCCCGCTTGATATCTCCCAAAAAAGAAGACCTAAACTGTAGATATCCGATGATTTCTCTCGCTTATAAGAAGGCTTATTTAAAATTTGTGGGTCGCAATAAAGTTGCGATGTGCATCCAGAAATAGATGTTACGATTCCCTGGGATTTAGATAACCCTAAGTCTGCAATCATCAATCTACCGTCATGTATTAAGACATTCTTAGAATGCTAAAGTAATGCATTAAATTTAAATATCAGCTTAATTTAATATAATATAATAAATTATAATAAGAACTTACTAGATCTCGATGAATAATATTTGCAAAATGTATACAACACAAACCACTCGCGATTTCTTTGGCCATGTCAATTTTTCTAGGCCATTCGAGTTCATTAAAACAACCTCGTTTTTTCAAATCATGCAAATAATCACAAAGATTTCCCCCATTGGCATATTGAAATACTAAGAAGTATGTGTCTGTCTTTGGATCTAGTGGTATATAATATATAAGCGTTAAAAATATTTTTTTAAAAAAATCATTACTTTTCCAATATATTTACCCTGACTAATGCCCAGAAACCTTATAACATTATCAGAATAATCAACAGAAATGATACGTTGTAACTATTATATAGATAAAATTAATGTGTATTACATTAAGAATTGTATTTTTATGATATAATTGATTACCTCGCTTACGAATAAATTGTAAAAATTCTGTTTCTCATTTCTAATGTTGTGCAAGCTTTTCAGGACCACTGTTTTTCTGATACTTTTTAAGTATGCCTTTTCAATCTTACCAAAGTCTCCCATTGCAATATCATGAAACCGATCAAATAAATTATAATCAAAAGATCTAATATAGCAATTTTTAATTGCAATACTAAACCATTCCTCATTTTTGTCATTCCCAATTAAAGACATTGTTTATACAACGAATACGTAATTCTGTATGTCTATTACAGTTTTACTTTGAATAAAGATACTGTATCTAACTTTGATGCGATATGGTTATTAAAATACTGTACGTATACAGTAGTACGTACGATGTCACACAAAATAAGGCCTGATTTTCACGTGACGTAAAGTTTAGTAAATCTTAAGGCGCCAACTTATCCATTCGTCTTGACTAATACTTGGATTGATACAATTAATTGAGTAAATATATAAATAAACCGAGTCGTAATTAAAAATAGGCTCTATAACAGTTTGATATATAAAGTTTAGATCAATTTTTAAGGAGATACAGGGTGGCACAAAATTTTTTACAATTTTTTTTAATATATTTAACTTAAATATAAACTTATTTAAATTAAAAAAAATTTAAATATGAATATATAAATACTATAATATTATTTTTATTTATAACTAGTTTATAAATTATATTGGTATTATTTTTTTAAATAATTATTTTTAATTAAAAATTTTATATTATATATTAATTTTATAACTTGATTTTCATAAAATTTAAGTTTTTATATATGTTTTTATATGTTTTTTTCATGATAAATAATATAAAAATAATATATTTTTTGAAATATGACATTAAAAAATAAAAATATAATATTTAAATAATATTATTAATTAATATAAAAAATATTTTAATTAATATTTTTTATTAATACTAAAAGATTTATATTTGATTTTTTAAAAAAATTTTGCAAAAAATCTTGTGCCACCTGTATAATTATTTGATCATTATTTTAATAAAACAAAACTTAAAACATTTAATTTTTGTAATTTAAAATATTTTTACCAAAAACCAAAATATAACATCTTATAATTTTAATCTTATAGATTTTTAAAAAAGTCAATTTGTTTTACAAGCTTTTAATAAATATATATTATTGAAATTAAGTATTTTAAAAATTTAATTCAATTTGATTCTTGATTTTCATATTTATGTTAAATTTAATATATGGGTTATAACTCATTATCATTTTTAATAATATTTCAAATCTTTATATAAATCTATGTGAGTCTATTTAATTTTGATTTTTGGAACCATAATTGAAACACAATATGGCAAGTTTACTATTTCAATCTAATTTATACTATATAATAATATATGAATTGATTTGTCTTCAAAAAAGCATATATATTTAATAAAGTATTTAATTAGATTTTAATTGGTAATTTTATTAATTATCCATTCTTTTTGTTTATTTTTCTATTTCTTTTCTATTTTTTTACTATATATTAACTATATCTGATATATTTGGGTCTAAAATAATAACTCTAAAATTATAATTTGAAATTATAACTTATAATTATAAATTATTTTTATTTTTTTTTCCTGTAGTCAAACAAGTATATACTGTTTATTAAATCTTTACAGAAAACAAATAATGTATAATACATCATATTGCATAAACTATTCTACTGACTTGAATATCCATCTTTGACTAATATCTCTAGACGTGACTTTGGAGATGAATAAAGTTGCTCTCTTTGGTATTTACTTGCTTATGAAGTTCAATTCCAAAGGTTATTGCCTGCAGTTCATCACTACAGATTATATTTTCAAAATCTAGACTACTTTTTATATTTCTAACCATTTTTTCCCTCTTTGATCCATTTCCAAATTAAGATCTTGTCTTGCATTTGTGTAAAGAAATCTTCTATATCATCTTCTTGTGACTCTCTTAGGCTGTTTCCTTCTAGTTGGGACCTGTTGATTTTCTCTTCTTTTTCCTTGTCCCATGTGTGTTTTTTCTCCTGTATTTGAATATTTTGGATTTTCTTCCTGAGTTTTGTTTCCTAACTTGCTTGCAGATATTTCTTGAAAACTTCTTTAGTAACTGCCTCACTTCATTGGTTTTGGTCTTGACTTTAGCTATTGCTTGTACCCATTCTGATACATCTTCTTTTGAGAAAAATCCCAAGCACAGATTTATGATTTCAATACCTGTAGAAAATTTGTGCCTGTGCTATCTTTGTAAAAGCTCTTGTATTGTGGTTTGCCTATCTTGTATTTCTTCTGCCTGAGCATTTTCCAGCCATTTATTGAGTAGCTGATCCTGGATTTTGCTCTATATTTCTTTATGTATTTCTGTGATATTGTTACATGAGAGTAGATGTTCCGGGGATTCTTCTTCTTATTGACAGTATAGGCACTTGGTCAGGTTTGCATATTTTGTAGGGAATCTTTTGGTCATATTGTCCAGAGTTGATAGTTTGTGTGCATTAATTTTAACTGGAAGGCTTTTTCTCGGACTTGTTTAAAAGATGTTATTAAAGATCCTCCTACTTTGTTTGCTTCCCAGAGGCTTTTCCAGTCGAAGTTTTCTTGGTTGTCTATTTTTTTGGCTCATCTTTTTTGTATTTGATTTTGATTTGTCCATTTTGTTAGAGTGCTTCTCTTGTATATTTCTTTGACGAATTTTCTTATTCCTATATCAATAGGAATCTTGTTCCAGCATAATGTTGTTAAAGCTTCTTGTCGATACCAGCTGTTCCAGCAAATCTCAGATTCTTCTTTTGCTGCTTTGGTGAGAAGGTTCATCTTGTTATTAGCCTTATCCTTGTCATAGACTTTTACTTTGGCCATTTGAATTGTGATTTGTTTTTTGTATATTAGGTCTATGTATCTTATCCACAGTTGTCAGTTCTTCCGCTTTTTGTTTCTTTTTCCTGTATCTCTGACGTGGGGGTTGAGAAGCTTTTGCAGGGTATTGATATGGGTTGTACAATTTGTTCTGATTTCTATTTGACTTTTCTGAGGTATGATCAAGAGTACTAGAATAATTGCAACAAGTTCTGCCTGAAGTGCTGATGGCCAGTTGTCTACTCCTGCTTGAAAGAATCTTCCTGGGTTTGGTCCTTAAACTTGTAACCAGGAAGCTCCCATTTTTAATGATTGGTCTCTCGCTTTGCTATATGATTTATCTGTGTAAAAACAATAGGGCTGTCAAAAGTTACTTTCTTTATTGATTCTATATTCTTTTATTAGGGATTGTATATAGTCTGGAGATTGAATATGTTCTTTGATTATTTGTACTCTCCAGTCTTCTATTTCAACTGCCATAATGCAATTGTTGATAATCTCATTTTTTATGAAGTGTTCCAATTCTTTTTTGGCGAGGTTTTCCAAAATATATATGCTGATTGGAATTTTGGGTTCATCTGCTTTTCTAAGGATTGAACATTGATTAATAATATCACATGATAGTGATCTAATCTTTGATCTTTTGTTGACTCCGTGGGTATTTGTTCTGGTTGATAAACTTCTTGTTTCCTTGTTGATCTAGGGTTGAGTAGTGTCTTTACTTTTTTGTAGTTTAACTGTATCTGGTCTGGATCCTATTATTAGGTTGTAAACTTCTGCTTGGAGAGCTTGATCGTCTGCATCTCCTTTGCTTCTATATCAAATGATTTGTCCGTTTGGTTTCTCTGGACTTGTGATCTTCCAACTCTATCGGCATCGGTCTTTGTTTGAACTGGTAGAGAAAAATCTCTTGTCTTGCTCTTTCCAATTCCAATTTTGCCATTTGTTATTTAGAACGTTGTACTTATTTGTCAGGATGGATTGGATTTTGCTGAACTATAGTGGTGTTGGTTCTTTGCTAGTGTTTGAGAGAATTTGAATAATTTTTCATGGTAGTACTGTTTTGTTGTCACTATCGATTATTTGATCTATGAAAATTATGCTATGCTTTCTTAGAGATGGGATTGCTTTCTGGTATAATTTTGTGTTATTGAGCATATTCTTGATGGATAGTGAGCCTTCTTTCCGATCAAAGCAATTTGACCATCAGGAGTTAAATATTGTGATTCCTAGATTGTTAGCCATTTTCAGAACTTGGGTGAGAAGTTCTTTGAACATCTAAATGATCGAGGAATGTCATTGGTCAGGATATTGCTTGGTTCCCAGTTCTGGACCTGAGCTTGTTTAAGATGAATTAATGTAGATATGCTGGCTGGACCCATGTCACACAATCTGTTTATAAAGTTGAAGATCTGATTCTCTGCTTGAATTTCCTCAATGTTTTTGATGTTATAGATCTTCTTGTAATGGATGGTTAAGTTGGGAATAGTTGAGACCAATCCTGCACTTTCTTTAGAATTTTTCTTAACTGTATTGTTAGAATATTGCACGTGTTCTGATCTAGAAAGCAGTGTTGCATTTGGTATTCTATGCGTGGAATAAGCACTCTATTTAGAATATACTCTATATGCTTGTCTATTACTTTTTTCTTTTGGAGGTTTGATACTATTGTTGTGATTTTATACTTGATTCGATAGATTGTATCTTTAGTATGTCTCTTGTTCCCTATCCATATTTCTAGAAATCTGGTAAAGCTGTTGCAATCACTTTCAGTTATTTCTTGTTGGTTTACTCCAATTTTAACTACATTTGGTCTTTTGTTATAGCTGTTTAGCATGATCAGTACTGATTTGTTGCCATTAATTTGCAAGTCATTGGTTGTATAGAACCACTTGGTTCTTTCTAGAATGTTTTCCTTATCTTTTCTGGATCTAGAGATTATGTTGTATCATTTATATATGCTATAGCAGCTTGTCAGATAGACAATTGTGTGAATTCATCTTTGCTGTGGTTAGTTCTCCATTCACAGTTCATAGAATAACATAGTCTTTTATCATTCTGGATTTCACATAATAGAGGATTGTAAAAAATGCACCATAGTAATAGTGAGATTGTTTCCCCTTGGTCTATTTCGTCTTCTGCTATTACTTTCTTTGTTATTCCTATATCTGTAATTATCTTTAGTGATCTGCTAATGAAGAAATTTAAGATAAGTATTGCAAGCTTTTCTAGAATTTTGATCCTTTGAAGTGCTTTCTGTAACATTTCTAGACTGATTATGTCATATACCTTAGCTGTGTCTTGAAATAATATTCACAATTTCTTCTTTTCTTCTCTGGCTTCTTCGCAGATGTTGTTTAACAAGTGGATAGGTTCTGAAGTACTTTCTCCAGGTAGTTTTACGAAGTTGGGACCCTTTAGGATATTGTGTCTTTTACAAATAGTAGATAATCAGTTGGTGATAATTTTCATGAAGCATTTTCGTGAAACATCCAGGAGGACTATAGGTCTGGTGTTGCTTAAATTGTTTTGCCATTCTTTTCCCTTTGAAATGGGGTAGAATAGACTTTTCTTCCATGCCACTGGAGTTGTACCATAGGCTAAGTATATATTCATGAGTTGACATAGTATTTTTTCCCTTCTGATTTTAGTTTTTTAAGCATTTCATATTTGATCTTGTTGGGTCCTGCTACTTTATTATTGAGAAGGTCTCTCAATACTTCTTCCAACTCATTTTGAGAAATGGTATTCATCGTCTCGTTGTACCATTCCTCTTTTATTTTAGCTTTTTGTGCATATTGTTTTTTCTTTTTTTCATCCAGTAGTTCAAAGTTATTGTTTCTCTTTTTGAAGGGTTTTTTGTAGTATTCTTCGGTCTGATGTAAAATTTCCTCTTTGTTTACTAATATGTATTCTCTTCCTAGTTCATCTTGAACACGTATTCTGTCTATGGTTATTTTGTCTTGAAAGTTGTTTATTAGATCTTGTACTACTTTCCTTTGGTTCTCTTTGAGATTTCTATATCTTTCTATAATTGCTTGCTTGATTTCTGCATTGGTTCTACTTCTTTCTTCATTGAGACATATCTTTTTTAGGGACCTGGCTGTTTTTTTGAGTTGGAGAGCTAGTGTGTCCTTCTTTTCTTTTTCTTTCAGGGTTCTGGTTAACTCACAATGAAGTTGAAGGTTGGAGCTATCGGTGCTATCTTTTGGTTAATTTCATTGCATTTCTTTCATAATTTTTGAGCTTGCAATGGTTTTTCCTCAAGGTCTTGGAAGTTAACCCAACTGTTGAGGGTTTTGGTAATTAGATAGTAGCTACAAAGTGCAAGTTGTTCTTTTTGACTCTTCTTATGTTTATGCAATTTGATTGTTCCTCTTGTTATTCTTTTTTCACAATATAGGTGATTAAAGGCTGCAGTTATTAGGGTTTTCTCGAATATTTTCCATGAGTCTTGAATTAATTGTATTTTTCTATCACTATTTGTCTGCTCATCGTTCATTGTATGAATTAAGGTTGTAATGCCACTTTGTTGAAGCTTTTGATTGACCTTGTGAGCATATTTTTTCCATTGTAATTTTGTTGTTTTGGAGATGTTGATTATTTTTTCTTTACAGGGCTTGGATTTTTTCATGTTTATTTGATAGTTTAGGAAAAGGACATCTCGTATAATTTTGATGGATAGTATGGTGTGGTCACTATTGGAGATTGAGCGGAAGTTGTTATTGATAAATTGGAGAATATTGTTTGCTATGCCATAAGATTCCCAGATATAATCAATTCTACTAGAGCTTATTTTGTTTTTCTAAGTGTGTGTAATTTCAACTGGTTTCCATAATTGTTGTAGATCGGAAAGATTCCAATTGTCCATATGGTTAAATTATTTGATTTCTGAATCTTCAGATTTGATGAACTCTTATGTATTGTTTATTGTTTTACGATCTGTTCTTGGATTAAATGTTGCATTGAAATCACCCATAATTATGATTTTATAGCCTTTCTGTGAGTAGGCTTGTAATAACTTGAGGATCTTTTTCTGTAGTTTTCAGCTTTTTCTTCTATTACTGGGTAGGTATATTTGGGCGATTTATGTCTTGTAGCCTTTGTTCAATAGGTTAATTGCTACTAGGTGACCTTCAATTGTGTCTATTGATGCTATGTATTTTTCGATGTTCCTATGAATTAGCAATAAAACTCCTGCGCTTCTGGGGTTATCTGGCTCAGCACTTGAGATACACTTGAAGTCTTTTTGGTTTGGGAATGCGAAGTATTGATTTTCTTTAAAGAGTTTGGTTTCACAGAGACCTAGAATATTGATTCTTTTTTCTAACAGTCTGATATTAGGTTGGTTTGATCTGTGTCACATGTGATCTCTCTAACATTATGTATACCTATTGTTATATATGGTGTGTGAGCATCGGAGTTGTCATTTAATAAGTTGTCACTGGGGTTGTGTGGGGGCTGTTTTGGATTAATTTTGTTAAGATTTATATTTTGATTATTTAGAAATTGTTCTTTTTGCTCATGTAAGAAGGTGGTGATGTCAGTGTCTGGTTGTTGGTTATGTAATTCTAGGGGGAGTTCTAAATAAGAGGTGTCCATGATATAGATTGATGAGAGGTTTAGAATTGGAGGTTTTATTGATGATCTATTTTCTGATGATTCATTTCCTCCAATATTGATTTCTGATTGATCCGTTGTGGTTTTTTAGGAAAAGTAATGGAATTTCCTGTTATTTTTATATTTCTTATCTTCTAATCTTGTCAATCTGGCACTGATGGATTCTAGCATTGTTTGAATTGAGTTCTATGGATTTGATTCTATGGACATGTTGTGTTTAGGTGTTGCTAATTCAGTTGTGACTTGTTTGTTTTTTCCTTTTTTGTTTGTTTGAACCAGATTGCTTTGAACTTTTTTCTGTTTGGAAGTTGAGGAGAAGTTTGCTGCATAGGGGTAATTATATTGCTTGTCTTTTTCTAAACTGAGCTCTTGGATTTGGGTCTTTGATGCTTTGTTGGTACGTTCAAATGTTTTTGTATTATCTTTGATGCTCCACCAGACTTTGCATCCAAACAGTTCCATATGTGCTGATAGGGTCTTATTGAGGTCTTTCTGGTTTTCAAATCCTATAATAGCAAAATTTCTTCTTTTGTCTATTTTACTGTTGAGTGGAATATATATTGTTTTAACCTTTAGATGCTTTGTTGCTCTCATTATTCATGAGGCAGATGTTGATTTTCCAATACCATATAGTCTGGTTGTAATTTCATTGCGTTCCTTAAAAATGTTTTAATGGTTTTTTAACAGTGCTAGTCTTGCCATTAGGTTATCTAATGGAATTGATCAGATCTTCTTAAGGTTGGTTTCTGTGGATTGGAATGCTACTATAGCACTATTGTAGTTGTTGTTTCCCTTTGTGATTGGATTTTTCCATATTTACTAAAGACATCTTGTACTTTTTTGAGTGAAATGTATACTGGAATATCCATAAGTATGTATTGATCTAATATTGGTTCAGTGGCTTCTAAAGTTTCTGCAGTTTCCAAACCTTTTGAACTTTCTAAAGCTAATGAGCTTTCTGATGGTGCTTCTTCATCTGGACTGACATTCTTGGTGATATTCAAAATTATATCTTGTGGTTGTATATGTTTCAATAGCTGTTATTTACATCTATAAGCATCTGTTGTTTCGTTGAAACCAAGACTTATCCATTTGTTTTTTCTTATTACCAGAACTTGAATTCCCTTATGTTCGATGGGTACTTGAAGCATGTTGGCTATTTCTTGTAGTTGTTTTTCTCTACTGGTTTGAGGGAGAGGGTTGCATCTGATTCAAAGTTGTACTCTGCTTTGTTTGTTAGTTAAATTGAATAAGTTAGAACTGTTGTAACTTTGATTTCCTTCTGGTATGCTGTGTTTGATACTTTCGGTTTTCTTGTTAGCTTTGTTGTCTTGATTGAGGTTTGGGTTCTGTATTGCGATTAGTTCAAAATCCTCTTTGTTTTTGAATTTGCTGATGCATGCCGATCTGTCCTTTTCATGATGAAAGTGAATCATGTACCATCCATTTCCATTGTGAAAGTATAGTTGGATTAGATCATATTTGTTGACAAGAAGCTTGAAGATGTTTGCAAGATATTTAATCTGTTCTTTCTGATTCATTCCTGATGTGTTTGCTATTAAAGTTCCTGCTTTGTATATTCCTTTTAATGAATATGATAAGAGTTTGTTGGGTGGAAGACTCTGTTTCTTATTGTGTAGTCTTCCTTTGTTCTTATATCTTCTAGTGGATCAGGAATGAGTGTTAGCATGTCAAGTCTTTGTCTGAAGGAGATTGCTCTTTCATGATTATTTTTGGGACATGTGTTTCCTGGTTCTCAGTTATGTTTCCAGAGGTTTATTTATTCATGAGAACTTCTGGTATTTGTTGTTCTTCATTTGCCTGCTTTATTAGATCTTCTTGATTAATGTAATTTTCTGACATGTTTCCTTTACTCCTTTCAACTAACTCTTGTTAATAGTTGTAGTTGTAATTTCTTGTCTCGGGTTGTCCTGAAAATAGTGTGGTTTCTGGGTTTTTGTCTTATGCATATAATGGGTCTTGTCCTGAATGTAGAATATCCACAATCTGGAACACTTGTTGTGAGTCTTCCAGTATGTATTTGTTTAATATGTTTGTGTCTAATTGATTGAACGTCCAGATTTGTTTAATGTATTTTTTAGCCAATATCCATTTTACGGCTGTATATGAATTGACATTGTGAAGTTTTGCTGCTACTGCATCTATAACTGTGATATTTACTATTACTTCTAATTCTGCCAGTTTTGATGCTGTATTTGTTGCACCATCTTCGATTAACGTACGGAACCACCTTTGTTCTCATTCATTGTGGTTGTCTTCAATCATTTTGAGGTGTTCTATTATTAGATTTTCTATTTGGATTGGGCTGGAGTCAGCCATTGTTTTAAACTTTTGCTGGGTTGGCACATGTGAGCTGGCTTAATTTGCTGTTCGTTTAGTATATGCTGATTTGCTTGAAACAACTTATTGTGTGATGTAGTTGTTCCTTTTTAATATATAGGATTGAAATTAACATGTGTTATACCAAGTTGTTTGTGATCTGCTCATTTTGATAAGTCCTGTTTGTGTCTTGTTGCTTTGTTTGTAGCAATAATATGTTCATGCTATTGCAGATCTTGCTTTGAGAGTGAGTTAACTTTAGTAAACTTTGGATTTGTTGTGTACACGTATCATGTTTTGGATTGCTGTGTTTGTATGTTTGACAGTTGTTGATATTGTTTGGCTTTGAAAAGTATGTGTTTGTGTTACTGTTGATCTTTTGGAGAGGTAATCTGTCTCTGGTTTTTTGTCTCCAGCAAAAATTTAATTGCATAATGGATATTGTTTATCTTCAAAAATTATTGGGATCTGTACTTTTCTTTTCAATTATAGTAATGAGAAAGTCTTGGGACCCTTCTGATTTTGTATTGGTGTGCGAGGTTGTCTGGTTTACTGGGTGTGATCTGGCCAATACTAAGTCCTGCTGGTGTCTAGAGAGATATCTAATCTGGTACACAACTGGCTAGCAGCTTGTGAAGTGCAGTGCTGACTTTTTCTTTTTAATTTTACTGTGAATTGTATTCTTTGTTTTTTCTTTTTTCATAGTAAGAAATCACAATTATCTGTTTCTAAAGTTAAAAATAAAGAAGGGTTAATATACTTTTTGAATCCACAGTATACCTGTTATGTTTGTTCTCCTTTATTTCTAAGAAGATATTGCGGAGTTTTCCTTTGGATATTCTTTTTGAGTGTTTCTTTGAGTGTTTTTTTGAATGTTTTGTAGTATTATCAAAAAAGGAAATTTTTAGAAATTTGGAGATTTGCGAGCCTTATAATTATAAATTATATAAATAATAATTTATTAAATTGTAAATATATGTTAAAAATTATAATAAAATTTATATAAAAATTAAAAATCAAATAATATACTAGTTGAAATCTGAAAAAAACTCTTTTCCGTAAATCGATTTCTAACAAAAAATTTTCTTTTATAGTAACAATCTTTAAACAAACACTTTGTTCCTTTCCAGGCACCTTCAAGCGTACTTTACATTCCAACTACTTTTACCATGGAGCTCTTAACCTTCTCAACAAATAAAAAACAATTTCTTTATGCAACTATCCATAAAAACTGGAACCGTAAACTTCAAATTTACTACCTTGACTTAAAAACAAATACAATCTACAAAACTGATTATGCCAGAACTATTACCATTTCCAACCTTATCGACTATTCCAAATGCTTCCTTGTCATCAAAGAGAGAAAAAACATAGAAGAAATTCTCAATACTGGTGTTATTAAAGATACTGAAACTATTATTTTTGAAGAAACCACTATCAAAAAAGATGCAATTTTTATAATTAAAGCCATCGTTCAAAACCCCAGAATTGAAAACTTTAATTTAAACTACATTATCAATACTGCCAATAAAATGGAAAAAGTTTAACTTGATTAACATCTCTACAAATACTTCCAAGAATTTCTTTTTTCTTCTGAAGGAAAAACAAAAAACTTCATATAGCTTTCCCCTAAAAATGATCTATCATCTATCAATTCTTTTGTTCTCCAAAAAAGGAATAACAATCAATTAATCACAATGCAAGCACATACAAGTATCTTGTCTATTACTTCAGCCCCTCTTCAATATGGCAACACCATAGAAATTAGTGAAACACATAATGAACCAATAAAACTTTCTAATCTGGATCCTACCCTAGCAAACCTTATACAATCAAACATCTCCAATCAATAACCAATAATTAGCTCACCTAACAACTTCATAACTATTTTCAATTTAATAGACATCAGTGAAATAAAACCAACAAACCAATCACAATATATTAATTTTGAAGACATTGTGATCTTGATCAACTCTCCAAATCCACCAATAACAACAACCAACCACTTCAATAAAACACATGGTCATCCTTTTTTGATCGATAAATTCAGAAAGAATTTCAACAAATTCGAGATAACAAGCAATATGACACTTTTCATAAGGAAACAGAATCCCTAGCTAACCAACTTTTATCAGCACCAAATAATATAACTACAGTTATTCAAATTATTACAAAAATTAGAGAACTACTCAAATACTCTCCATATCTTCTTTAATCTATATTCAACTTTAAGGACTGCACTTTCTTCAGCTTTTTCACTTCCAAAACAGAAATCCAACCGGCTTATCAAAAGAAATTTAACAAAATTGAAAAGGACTTCCAAAAGAATATAAAAAAGAATGCAATTTAAACTTTATCAACCTGGAAACAAAAAAAAAATCCAAGTGATTGTTTGCACTATTTTATCAATCATCTATCTTAGAACTATTAATATTAACAATATGCCCTTCTATGAATTAGCCAGCCTTCTCACATATCTTATTAACTACTTCATCTGTAAATCACAATTTTTTATTAACTATATTAACCTCAAAAATAAACTCAAAGAATCAGTGAATGAACTACTTCTAGAACTTCCATCATCACCAAACAAAATTTCAGCTAATATAAAAATCAAATTCCCATGCAACCTACCAATACAAAACAAATCTCAACTTGTTCTAATTCTACATATACTAAGATCCCATTACAAATTCCAAAAACTTTTAGACAGCTTTTTTAAAATCATTCCTTCACTACTTGAAAATCCTACCGACCTCCTATCAAAATATAAAGAAATTTTTCAATCAAAAAATATAATGAATTAACCAGACTCTTTGATCTAAAGGGCCATCTCCATGAGAATTACCAAGTCTCTCCTAATTTTCCCAGCTCTTACTTCGAATTACCACTACCAAAAAAACCACTTCTATCAACCTATTACTTGTTGGAACCTAAATATCGAAATTTCTTTCTCTTTAATTCCAGAGACAACTCAATAACTATACAAGAACTAACTATACTTCTTTGCAAAACCTACTACTTCAAACTATTACCAAATAACTTCTTCTATATCAGAAAAAGGCTACTATTATCACTTGACAAAATCCTTAATCTTGAAATAAACATTTCCTGCCAGTAAAAAATCCAGCTGACATCCCACACCTTCTCAACAGTCTTTCAAAAAAAATTATCTTTCAAACTCCTTTATCAAAAAAGTAAATTGATATTATAAACCAAAACACAAACTCAAACCTCCAAACATCTTTAATCAAATATTCTCTTCCAGAGGACTATAACATTGTCAATAAAAGAGCCAATACTTACTTTCCAATAACAAACAGAAAAATTCTTAAAGAAAACATAATCAAAACATATCGACACTATTAATTTTACAAAATCTCTTACAACTGGATTCAAATTCAACAAAAACCTTTTATTCCAAGCCCCTCTTAATTAAAAAATTACCTAATCCAAAACAAAATTGAAATGGATATCCCCTTAGTCAACAATGTTGAATTTATTTCAAAAATTCACAAACTCAGAGAACACTTTGTCTTTCAAAGGCTCTCTAATGAATATATCATTCAAATCGAACTTCCTAAACTATCCACAAAATTCTTTAACTTTTCTAAACAATGATAAATACAAACAAACTATTAAAAATTTTTTAATTAAAAAAAATCTCTCAAAAATTAAACTTAGCAAATCTCTTACCAACACAAAACAACAATTACTGAAAATTGGCTCTCTCAACACAAGAGGACTCAATGACCACACAAAACTCAATTGTCTTCTCCAATATATAAAAAAACAACAATTAAGATATCTTTGGCATTTCTGAAACAAAACTCTAAACTACAAAAAAATTTTTATACACTATTGAAAACTTTATCATACATTCAAGTAATCTTGACCAAAGTCAAATAGGAGTTTTAATAATACTTAACAAAAACCTCTCTAATCACCTTTACAAAACTACCAAACTTCAAGAATACATTATTTCAATCTTTCTTTAGTTCAAACCCAAAATAAAAATCTGTATCACACAAGTTTATCTTTCTTACAATCCAAACACAAGGAAAAAACCCACTTTCTATCTCCAAATCTGATTAATGACAACTCCTCAAAAAACATCTTACATATCATCATGGATAACTTCAACTCTACACCTGATCCAATTGACAAAACTATGTCGATATACTATACATCTTTTTTTCTTACAAAACCATATATATATTCTCAGAACCTACTGGTCAAAGTCATATCAATCAAATTTGAATATCAAATAATATTGCCACTCAATGCATCAAAATACAAACAATAAACACTAAACCAGAATTTCACAATGACTACAACATTATTACACCAACACTCTCAAACTTCCTAATCTTCAAACTTCCTAAAAAAACATCTGTTACTTATTACAACATTAACAAAATAACTCCTAAAACCTGGAAAACTATCAATACAACTATTGCTAACATCTTATCTTCCTCTTCTAAAGAATTCAACACTGAGAAAACCTGGAAATTCTTCAATTCAAATATAATTAAAACTCTTAAAAAATTAGTTCCAAAAACAAAAATCTGTAAAAATACTCCACAAATTTTCAATAAAAATAGCACAATACTTCACAAAAAACTTCGAACAATCAAATTTCATATTCAAAACCTCTCAGTACAAGCACTCCTTCCAATTAATTATACAATATTAAAAGATTTTAAGAATCTTAAACTCCCTTACTCAAACAAAACTAATCAAATTACCTCACTCAAAAAACTCTTTAAAATAATCTTCAAAACACTTAAAACTGAAAACAACTTACAAAGAAAAGAAACAATCAGTAAATTATTAATTAACGAATAACAAACCTCCAAGAAAATCCAAAAATCATGATTAAATAAACCTTCAATCACAAAAACTCATATGCTTCCTTTATAAAAATTATTGATTTAATTAACAAAGAAATTATAACAGATCCTATCCAAATCTATCAAACAATCACAGACCATTACAAAAAAGCTTTTTGCAAATGAATAATTGACAATCAACTTCTCTTCAAATAGGAAAAACATTATACTCCACTCAACAATATTAACTCATTGATCTATGACACACTAATAAGTTCCATTACTGAATACAAAATTATAAAAGCAATCAACTTACTCCCTAACAACAAGGCACCTGGTTCCTCTAAAATCACATATTTCTTCATAAAACAAACTCAAAAAACCTTTTTTCCTTACCTTTATACAATCTTTAACAAAATATTCTCTTCCCAAGAAATTCCGACAGACTAGAAAAACTACTACATATTTCCTACCAGCAAAAAACTCCAATGGAAATACAACATTCAAGAAACAAAACCCATAGTACTAGTCGACTTAT
This sequence comes from Acaulospora morrowiae, assembly GCA_910591835.1. NCBI lineage: Eukaryota > Fungi > Glomeromycota > Glomeromycetes > Diversisporales > Acaulosporaceae > Acaulospora > Acaulospora morrowiae. The sequence continues at coordinate 23,750 of CAJVPV010000172.1, forward strand.
TCAGAAAAATTTTGACCAAAATATTAATCAAAAGACTTAGTCTCATTTTAACAAAACATAATATCCTTCAAAAATCCAACTTTGCAAGCCTCCTCAACCAAAGTACCTTTGAATCAATACAAATTCTCAACTCAATCTATAACTCCAAAAAACTTATCCAAGAGGAATTATGGATCTTATCATTCAACATTAGTGCAACTTTTGACTCAGTGAACTTGGATATGCTAAAAAAATCAATGAAAAGGATACACCTACCAGAAGCCTTCATCTCTTTAACCAGCAACATTCTCACAAACCACACATATAAAATAATAACAGACCTTGGCCTCACCCCACAAATTATAATTCCTGATGGAATTGATCAAGAAGAAACATTATTACCTCTCTGGTGAATCATCTTTTATAACCCATTAATCTCAGCCCTAACACAACAATCATCAAACTTAAAGCACAACACTATAGCATATATGGATGATTTCAATCTTCTTGTGACCTCAAAATCTGAAATTCAAAACAATCTAAACATTGTAACAGAATTCTTCCAACTTAATAATATCAAAGCTAATTCAACAAAAACCAAATTACTAGTCATGAATAGTGAAGTCTTTAACAAAAAAATCTTTCAAAGAACAACACCAATTCTTCCATTATCTAAAAAAGAACTGATAAGAATATTGGACATTTGGCTTTCTGAGCACAGTATTCTTACACCTAACTGCAACAAAATTCTTGAAGAAATAGAAATAATTTCTCAATCACTCAAATCCAAATACATAACAGGCCATATGACATCATATATCTATAACAAAGTTCTCCTTCTATGCATAGAATATAAACTTCAAACAATCTTTCTTATCCCAAATATGCTCAAAAATCTTCAAAGAAACTCAATAATCAAACATAAATTCAATATAAAAAAAACTCTCCCTCAATTCTGGTATTACAACCCTCTCATCTTCAACATCAAACCAATATCTGACCTGCAATAAAAAGTTTTAATCTCCAACTTACAATACTCACTCTCCAATCCTACTACTAAACATAGTAAGAAAGAGGAAATTCTTGTTATACAAATACAAAACTGCCAACCCCATTGTATCTTCCAAAATCAATAAATACTCAAACACAACACTACAACTTATGCAATACAACTTGCTAAAAACTATAACATCTCATTCTGTTCTGAAACCAACTGTTCTCATAACTTCAGGAAGAAACACATCTATCTACCAACTTCTCTTATATCACCCAAACTGGTCAACATTCACAAAACAACTCTCCAAAAAACACATCTACTATGTCGAACAATTATTGCAATACAATAATAACAGTCTTACAAACTGGCATCACATTTTAGTCAGACTGGAATTCAACACTTACAGAAAAATACCCCTCTGGTACAAATTACTCTCATAACAAAACTTTCAACAAATTAGCATAACTCCAATCAAACCAAACAAAAAAAGAAAATGGCTAGCATTCCTTATCAACAAAGAAATAATTATAGGAAAAAAACAAAAAACAAACATAACTAACATTCTCATTAACCACTGAACCTATAACAACTTAGATTTTAACATATCTATAACACTCTTCAAATGTCAAGGCTACCTACAAAACATCCAAACAAGTACCTATGATTATCAACTTCTAGTTTCTATAAACTTACTCAATCTCTTTATCAGATCTCAATCAAACAATACAGCTAAAACAAAAGCAATCCAAAATGATCTTTTTCAAATACTCTCTATAAAATCATCTCTTAACAATCCACAAATACTGATCTATCCAAACCTATATAAATCATTAATTCAAAAACATATCTCATTAATCTTACAAACTACTGTCAACTCACTTTCACAATATAATGATACACCTCTCAAAATTTTACTAATATACAAATACCAAACCAGTACTATATCAGTAACTTGGAATTTCATTCAACACTACAAATTATATACAATCAATATCAAATCTAACCCCTATCTATTACTCCTTTATACAATAATTATAATCTTTCTATCTAACAAATCAAAAGAATTCCACTTCTTACTAAACACCCAAAATTAAATTATAAAACTTTTTCTCCATCACCTATCAATCATAGAAAAAATATAAAATCACATATTTTGCTACTATCTTGAATATTTATAATATAATACAAACTCTTAAAATCTCTCACACCTTTTTTAAACCCATATCCACAATATAAAAAATACAATTAACCAATTTCCAACTACCACAAATCAATATAATCAATCCTTCACCAATACACTTTACACTCATTAACACAAACAAAAATCCTATTTCACCAACAAGGCAATATATCAAACAAATAAACAAAACTGTTTGCTCTATAGAAATAATCTATTCTCACTATACCCAAACAACATTCAAACCAGTTCTTTCACTCTTAACTAATATCCTAACTTTTCTCAAAAACACACCAATACTAACAAATCAATATTAATTCAAAATATACAACTTCCATCTTAAAATTCTTTTCAATACACTTTCAACTAAATCTCATCTTCATATTATATTATCACATATCTATACAAATGACACATGTCCATGCTGTAACTTCTTTTCAGAAATAACACACTATATTTGGCTTTGCAAACACAATATAACTACAATTAAAAAAATACTATCTGATACTCAAATACTACTTACAAAAAAATTCAAAAACAATAAAAATCTCAATTCTCATCTAGTCCAAAAACAATCAATATCACTATCCAACTAATTAACTTTGCAACAGGCACATTACAACTCAAAAATCTTTTTAACAACTTTTAACTAACACAATATGATCTTAAAGTCCTCAATAAAATACAAAATGAAATACTCGAACTCATTTATCAATATATTGGGATTCCAAGAAACAAAGACATTGTTAAAGTGAAAAATGAACTATATAAATAAGGAGAAAAATAAAAGTAAAATGAAGTAGAATATAAAAAGTAATA
>CAJVPV010000173.1:0-26712 GCA_910591835.1 Acaulospora morrowiae
CCACCTATAATAGACACTTACCAAGATGACTCCGCCGATGATTTTTTAATCTTGAGGAATTCCGGGGAGCTAATTTAAGTGAGGAGCATTTCTGCAGTTTCTTGTCATGTTTTATAACGTCATCGTTGATTGAACAAGTATTATATAAAATCTCCAGCACATCTAAATCCCATCATTAAAAAGAGAAGCAAATTTTTGTTTTTGCTTTATAACAGTATCATATATATAGAAGACAACGCTATGCCTTGACCCAACCGTTATTGGAAGGTTTCCATGAATTAAAAGATATGATCGGAAAGCTATCACCTGCCCTTGTTTAGTATTAATCGCAAATTTTAACTCAGAAAATGCCAGTTGTCCACCTTCGAACACACCCAGAGGACAAACAATACAAAGCATATTACTATGATCTTTCAGATCCCAATGGAACTGGCAAATAGAGTTAAAGTTAATACCGACTGTTGGGAAGGCACCAAAACATTTAGGAACATTGGAACCTAGATTAAGTTTTTTCATCTTAGCATACAACACTGGATAAGAAACACCAAGATAATCGTTAACTGCGTCTGATAATGGTTGAAGTTCTCGCATCAATTTATTCACGCAACTCCGATGGTCCTGGGAATGGTTGAATGCCGTGCTTGCCGTAACATAAGGCTCTATATTGCTATTCGTCAAACAACCGAATTGTTCTGCCAGGTTATTGATAAACTGGTTACTCTGATAACTGACATGTTTGCGAGTGTGCTTATAATAATCATCCACCGCAGATTGCGCAACTCTCGCAGATACTGGATTGCTCAGATCAAGAAGTCAATTATCGTTTCACCAAAAACGTTTTTAATACACCATGGTTTTGAAATATATTTATAGCCGTCGAGGTAAACATTATTTATGATTTTTTTTGTCGTTTCGTTCGCAATCACAAGTTTATCCTTTGGATGTCGCTGGAACATTTCTGGAATTTCGTGATCTTCTAAAAGCTTCTGATTCTTCGTATGTTGATCATACGCATGTCTTATTTTAGATCACAGACGTCGAGAATGATACCGGAATTTTTTTTAAAAATAAGGAACCTTATTAATAAAACATGCCCATTGTCCAAACTCATTCCATAAATCTTGAGGTATTGATTCTAAGACATTGGGTTCGCGAAATATCTCTACCTCCAATAACTTCACATATATTTCTGGTATCGAAGAAATGTCATCAATAGAAATTTGATTTGCAATTTGCCTTTCGCGTCTTTTTTCTAAGAATTTTTTGATGAATGTCGACTTCGGACTAATCATTATAAAAGGCTGGGATAAATTAACCAATCTAAGATCCTCAGCATCGAAATCCTCAGAAACCCATTGTGACCAAATATAATCAATGATGGTAGATTTTTGTGTCTCTATTTGTGTTTTATGCTTTTAAAAAATAAATAATTAAACCTTACTCGATTACAATAAGATCCAAAGGATTGAGTCAAAGACTCATATAAGCATATATAAAGGTCTGGAGGTGGATATACAAGCAGATTACTTCTCACCTATCAGCTTGGTAGTTTAAACTCCGGGAAGCTTATCTGGATCTTCCTCTCCTCACTAATAGACAATAATAATCTGACGATCTCGCCCCCATAAAAATAAAGTAAGAGCTTTGCAAGGGAGGAAAATGGTTATTAAAGAAGAAAATAAATTTAGATACAAATGATATCCAAACTAAATATTGCTAAAGAGATTGCACAAAGTCGAGGAGGTGAGTGTCTCTCTGAAAAATACATTAATAGCAAGTCCCCGATGCTTTGGAAATGTGCTAAAGGTCATAAATGGTCTGCAGATCTAAATCATATAAAAAACCAAAAGACATGGTGCCCATGGTGTGCTGGAAATCGTTGCACAAGGACTATTCAAGATATGAAAAGTCTCGCAGTAAATAGAGGAGGTCATTGCTTTTCATTCATTTATATTAATAGAAAAAATCCTCTTGAATGACAATGTAAACAAGGACATAAATGGAAAGCTTCGCCAAAAGATATTATAAAAGGAACTTGGTGCCGACGGTGTCCAGGTGGTTCATATCGTCCATATCTTAGCATTGATATAGCAAAAAATATTGCACAAGAACGTGGTGGAAAATGCCTTTCTACAGAATATGACAATGCAAACACACCAATGCTTTGGAGCTGTGCCAAAGGTCATGAGTGGTATGCTCCTCTTACTCGAATAAAAGATAAAAGCAGATGGTGTGCACAATGTGCTGGTATCACTCCTTGTGGTCTTAGAGCTTGCAAGGAGATCGCGAACAACAGAGGTGGTGCATGTCTCTCTACCGAATATAGAAACCTTGATGCTCTAATGCAATGGATGTGTGATAAAGGACATAAATGGCTTGCGAGTTTTAATGGTATAAAGCATGCCAAAACATGGTGTCCATATTGCTTAAACAAACACGAAAATCTATGCCGTGACATTATAACAAATATTCTTGGTCCACCCTCTGGTGTCCGCCGACCAGATTTCTTGAAAACACTGGAGTATCCTCGAGGATTAGAGCTTGATATCTACTATCCACAACATGGGTTAGCCATAGAGGTACAAGGTATACAACACAGGCAGTATAGAAAACGCTTCCACAAAAATGAGGAAGACTTTGAGAAACAATTGATTCGTGATCAACTTAAGAAAGAACTTTGCGATGAGAATTGGATTGTTTTAAGATATGTTTGGTATTACGAAGACCCATATATAGTTATTCCAGAGCATCTTCGAGAATTGGGTCTCATTGAATAAACTCGAAACTTTAAATGCTTTTTGCGATTTACTGTTTAATATTTATTTCAAAGTTAAAATAAAACCGAGAATGGTCAAATAACTAAGACAAATTTATTTTTCAAATTTATAAAATCAAACACATCAATGTAAGAGAAAAAAATTATTGTTATTATGGAAAATTTCAACATAATTATCTAGTATTCAGTTTCAGTGGGGATGTCCAATTATTATCATTTTCTAAATAATAATCTGAGATTTTTTTTAATAATAATTGATACCGTTTATGGAGGTCTTGAATTAATGACTACAAAAGAGTAAAGATCAGCCATAAACAGAATAAAATAAGTGAGCATAGATATTATAATTACCCGTAATGTTAACATTCTTACAGCCGATTTCGTTAGACTTGGTAAAGATGCAACTTGTTTCCGGAATGTCAAAGTCCATTATTGAACAAACAACTGGACGCATCTTAACTGGCCAGTTAGCAAGGTATACATCAGCTGTGGTTCCTGTAAAGTGACAAATTAAGTTTATTAAAGATCTTGAGTTAACAATTAAGGCATGGCTTTACTTACCGCAGAATTGAATGCAAAGGATGGGCAAATCTGATATTTCGTATACAATTTTCTCTGGTAATGAAGATACTATAAACTTGAACATAATAGCTATTGCTTCATGTAATTTCGACAAGTCTTTATCTCTTTTTGATAAGATCGATGTGGTTGTTGTTTCCATGTAAATAAATTCGATTTTTCTATTAAATGACAAGACTCCGTCATATTTTGGCTTTTTTGATGATTTATTTCCGAGTAATTTTTGTGCTTTGCTTGCGATTTCACCACTATTATACAAGATTATACAAGAACAAAATTAGCTAGATACAATATAAGATAACACAGCAGTTTTTATTTAGAACATACCGTCGGAGAATACAATCATTAAGTGAAGCTAAGCAATCGTCAAAGAATGGCGCAACAATGTTGCTGTTGTACCATTCTTCTGGTAGTTCGGAACTATCTAGATTTAATATACCCTTATCCTGAAAAAGAAAAAAACTGAATACAAGATAAATAAATATGTTTTACAAAAATATAAAAAACATACTTTATTTAATTAATACTTACAATTTGTCAAACAAATTACGCAAATATACTGTATCTCTATTTGGATTTTCATAATTAATGGTGATACTTGAAAGAGCTTTTCCAAGCTCCCACAATGATGTCTAAATATATTAATTATAAGCAATAATATCAAGTTATTTTTTGTTTCGGTTAATTACTTACTACATTTAAACACTTCAAAGTTTCCAAAGTTTCTTTTGACACGGATCTGTGGTTTATATTTATTCATCTTTTCTTCAAAATAAACTTTTACAGATTGTCCCAAGACATCCATGATTCTACTATCATTCAGGTCGATAATACCATAACTTAATGACGATTTTTTCCTTGCTTTCTTTTCTTTCTCAAATAAGCCCATTAGTTTTTCTTCGATATCTATTTCGCAAATAATTTCATCAAACTGCCAGGGAGACCAATCCATATCCATGTATTCATTATTAGTTATAAATCGTGGCTGTTTATAATTGGAAGATGAAGGAGGAGGAGTCGTAGGAATTGTAGATGTTGAGTGAGACTCGCCGAACGTTTTTGCCTGACCGTATTGCAAAAAATGATTTATCAAAAGCATTATCATGATGATCAATGAAAATTAATTAGTACTTATCTGATCTGATGTAGAGATCGTATCGGAATAATTCGAACTATTTACCTTTCCTGCTTTTTCGATATTAATTTCTTCGGATTCATCGGCTGTTTGCCCATCATCATCGATCGCATTTTCGTCACCAGTTGAGGAGGAAGCAGACGCAGATGTCACTTTAATCTGTAAATGTAAAAAGGTGAGAAGACATTTTTCCAATAAGTAATTTGTTACGAAACTATTGAGAATTACTTATGGCTTCATGCCATCATTATTTCAAATATCTATGGTCACTCACTTTCTTTGATGATTTCGGAATTATTCCACCAGTTAAAGAACGTTTCGTTCTAAGAGCTTCTGGCATCTCTGAAATTATTTCTTGGGCGCCATACGTCCGTGCTTCATCTAATACTTCAATACTAGTCTTTATGTAATTACGTTGAGCCGTTCGCTATAGTAAATATCAATGACTATTAATTTCCATTGATAGAAGAATTCTTTAAGAAGGACCAACTCCAACCTTTTTACGTTCAAATATGATATCTTCGAAAAATGTTTTCATAGACGGATGCGGATGCATCTATAAAAAAAAAAATAAAACATAGATAATATCAATAAATTCACAATACAAGGTTGATGGAGTGGACACCGAAAATTTTCAGCAAAACCTCTGAATCGTTCTATGTGACATAATAACAACCAGAAGCGTCCCCACCATCATTTGGGCACCGAAAATTTTCAGCAAAACCTCTGAATCGTTCTATATGACATAATAACAACCAGAAGCGCCCAAACGTACTTCTGAACCATTCTATACGACATATAATAACAGCTCTAAACCGTTCTATATGGCATATAATAATAACCAGAAGCGTCCTGTAAAAAAAATTATACCTCATCATTATTTGCCAGTTTCGTATATCGTTTATACCACGTTCCGTCGAGTCCACCCCAATCTTCATTAAATGGCTCGATATCCAAGATAACGTTTCGCATCTCATATAGAAAATTGGGATATGACCATTCGGTACTGTCCCTATCGAAATATGGGGCTAAAGCTGAAAAAAGTCAACAGCAACGGTCAGAGCTTTGCAATAAAAATAAAACTTTAAATTTAATTTTTATACATTTAAAGCCTGGAAACGGTTCGCTCATTGTTTCTAGTAGTAGTTACTATGGATGAATTTGATGGATCAACAAGAGAAATATCGTTAAGGTCGCGTTCCAAAGAAAAATAAAATAAGGGAAGATGTTATGGTATTTTTCACGCGTTTTGAAATACAGTATATAGGTACTACAGTTTCACTAGGCGATCAATGCATATGACTGATTTTACAGTTGCCGGTTTCGCGTCATCGCATAAACCACCCCAACGATAGTAGACCCCACGTGATTTTCTTTTTTTTTTACCAATTAAACATTCGGGTAAAAGTAACAGACCCCGGGTGGTTTATGCAATGAATTACGGTACTTGAGTCCAGATCGAATTACAATCCGAGCACCTCTTATCACAAGAACCACATTTTGCTTGATAATTTTTTACATAGTCCAAATCATATCCAGGACGAAGATTAACAGGTTTAGGCACGGATTTATTATAACGATTTTAACAGTTGTTCCCATTACCAAATTAGTGATTTATATCAATTTATGCGTTTTTTAGTGAATTTTAGCGATCTATAGCAGTTTATAACAAGTATATCTTTCCGATCTTTAATTTCTTGAAGGTCGAGAGCATGGCTAAGCTTTCCCCATAAATTTTTAAGGTGATGTTGTACATGTCGTCTTTTAATTGGTTCCTCCAAACCCAACCACCTTCCACAATTTTTTATTCAAATTATCAACAGGTGATTCGGATGTATCAACACCCTCGCTCCACGAGCCATCACAAGCTAACCCGTTAATGATATCTTTATCTGGTAACTTTAGGAAATCAGGAGGGACTTCGAGTGACCCGAGAGGATTATTATTGCTGAAAGCGGACACGAAGTGGTTAGCTGATCTTGCTTCACGGATTAATGTTTCGACTAGTAGACTTTCTGTTGAAATTTCTTGTCGGGTCTTGGTTTTTTTTTGATTAATTACGATCCATAGAGTACTTATCCATTCTTTTTCCAAATAGTCCACTTTATCACGAATACATAGGCCTCGAGTAGTATACTGGGTTCTATGCTTAATTACAAAATATTTGTTTTTCGTAAATTGATGTAAACCAGACTTTGATTGACCCACTCAGCGACAAGATTACATTTTAAGGAACAAACAAATTATCTTAGCCAAAGCACAGGACGGTCACGGCTCCGTTCTGTTCCACGAACCCGCACAAATAACTAAGACAACTGCCTTATCAACATAAAATATCAAGCGCAAAGAAGACAATATAAAATTAACGGTGATATTTGCTCGATTCGGATCAAAAATTATATTGGTAGTATCTATTACTGAAGTCATTTCCGTGGATCTCGTGAGGGTTTACACCAACCCAGAATCATTGTGTGTCACAATTTCTTCTTGCCCACGTCTTTGTTTTTTGTTTTTACGTGCACGAGCCTGTCGTGATAACTTTGTCTTAGCTGGTGTTTCCTCTGACATGAAGAGATACAAGAGCAACGCAAATCGACGAGCCGTTAGAAATAAATTCCTAGAGCCGATGTCCTACTCAAGACGAATAGCGTATACTTTCGCGAAAAAAACGTGGGAATGTAATCGGTAAGGACATGTATATGACGAATACCAATCAGAATAATTAAAAAACCGGAAAATTATTAACCAATCAGACCACGTCGGGATCGACATAGAGGTTCGTGGAACATATGATAATCATTATTTTTTCGTTTATATAGGCTGGGAAATACCTCTATAGAAATATGCTTTTCGATAAGAACCAGCGATAACGAAGCTCGAAAAGGTAATAAGGGTAAAGAGCCCGTTGTTTCCTATCAGCGCCGTTATCAGAAAATGCCAGTTATGGAACTTTGGAATCTCCGCAATTCCGGATCGTCGCTGTGTTAACCGATTTCATTGCGATCGTCGAGCTAAAGGGGTTTCATTCCTGCATCTATGACTTAATATTCTGCGTATTGGCGTTGATTGTGTATAGCGAGACTTTCTATGGAGTTAGAATCGTAACAAGTTTGACACTTTGTACCTGCTTATGCTGAAGATCATGCTTGCTATACTAAGAATGGGAGATTCGGTTGATAAAGTTTAAATTATTCTAGCGAGTTCGAGATCGAGGTTGAGGGAAATATAAATAAGCAGGTTTTAGGGAGGCTTTATTTCTTAGGATACTTCATATCCCGTACAACACATTTCCACAAATTTTCAAAGGTACGTGCTATTAATAACCAGGTTCAAAGTAGAATCTCACTATTTACTATGGATATTTATTTTTCAGGAAACGTAAAATGGTTGACATTACTCTCAGTTGTCTCGTCATTCCTACTGGTTCATTTATTGGTATTCCACGTAACGGTACCAATTTCGAAATTACAATTTCCCAAGGCGCAGGGATTTCCAATCTTAAAACTCAAATCCAGGATCGTCTGAGTCGTTTACCACTTCCATATAGTCGCGTTGTTTTTTCTCTCCGTGCATTTCATCCTAAGCCTATAGATTATAAACCCATATCTGATAATAAGTCAATTTCTAATTATTTTCCAGAAGAAGATCTTCTACAAAATGTTTATCACATTCTCGTAGCAGGATAATTAGATTTTTTCATAACATGTAACAACGATGTAATTCGCAAATTTATTTTTTGTATCTGCCTTATGTGTCTTGACACCATTTCTTTGAAATGACTCTTCGAGTCTAGCTCCGCTATTACGGGCAAGTTTTTCGTTTCGCAATAATAAAACAACGACGCGTTAGGCGTGATTTCAGCGGTATCATCGTGCACCTTATCTCCTGATCTGTTCGTGTAACTTCTCACATAAATATAAAGCCACCGATCACCCAAAAACAGATGCGATAAAATTTTTTCATTCTTCACTTGCATCGCATTACCTAGCTTTTATTAGCGAGATACATAAACCCGATTTTGTAAATTTTCACGTATAAAATAACATCATGTCCTTATACGTTTCTTCACCTTCATCGCCAGTTTCTACATTCTCTACTTTGACGGAAGAAAGGTCAACTCGCACGATGGCAGATGTAATCAAGGAATACAGTACGGAAGAACTCATCGACTATTTACGGAGGCAGAAAAATTTAGATCTCGTTGAGGCAGATTTCAAGATCCTAAGTAATGAAAGGATTTCCGGTTTCGACTTTTTTGAGACAACAAAAGAAGAATTCCGCAGTTATGGTTTGAAAGCTGGTCCCGCTAAAAGACTTGCGAAATTCGTTGAAGAGCTTACAGAACAAAAATTAAGAAGTTTCTCATCATATAAAACTCTAGAGGAACTAAAGGACGTGCTTCGTAAATATAAGGTCAATGGGGAGGATATAACGAGCATTAAACAATTCAATCCGGGTATGTAGTATTTCAATAGGTTATTTTTTTTTTTGGCATTTCATTTTCCGGGACCGCCGGTCTCGCAAATTTTTTGGCATTTTTTGACGAACATTTTTGGCGATTTGTTCGCTGAAATTTCTTGACTTTTTTATTATACAGTTTTCGAGGAAATCGATGACAACGACAAAGCACTTGAGCAGTGCATGAACGAAATAATACTGAGATTTTCAAATCTAGAAACGATGCAGACTAACGCCAACGAGGCCACGCGTTGTGTATTTATTACGTCTATATTAAACGCATCTCTGGCTATCGTCCGACGAATTACCAAGGAAGAAAAAATCTACATAGCATACCAAAAAGCAGTTTCTGGTGAGGAGGCGTCTGGTCGTGTCGATTATGCAATAAAAGGAAATGAAGATCTTATGTGTATCGCAGAGGGGAAGCCTCGTAATGTCGAAATTGGCTACCTCCAGAATATAATGCAACTAGAAAGTGCATACCATACCAATAAGAAGAAGCGTACAGCAGACGAAGCTTTCCGGGATGATGATTACGATTATCTCTATGGGTTAGTCTCTACAGGTATCCAACCATTCCCATAATAGAATTTCTTACTGTCTTACCTCTTCTGATTTACAAATTTGTATATAAAAAAAAGGCCAAAATTGCGGACTCACCCCTTTGATCATCTGTCGATACGCGATTAGTCACTTGCTATTTTTGTTCACAAAAAATTTTTTTCGCGTTATCCCTGTGGACACCCATCCAGTTAAGTAATTTTCAGATTGCCAAAGTAGAAATAATTAACGGTACCCTACGTCTCTATGGTCTTTGCCCTTTGGCCGATGCTTGGAGGAGTAGTGTTGCAGGATATATCACTATGACTCGTTACATGTTTTGTAATGGCTCTTAGTGCCTACGCCTGGACCTCTTTTCCAGTATACTATATTGTTAAATGCACAATAATAATATTTTCATTCATTACAATTATCTCCCAGATCACTAATAGTGCATCTTTTTTTAGATATGGATTTTTACCAACACATTTTAACTTATATAACGGACTCTGATTATAAGAATTGGAATGTTCTGAACTGCCTTAATCATCTGAAGGATCATTTACAATTTACTTCCGATAGTAAACGAGAAATCTTAGACGCGTTTATGAGAGCCTTTAAGAAAATTAGTGAGTCTGATATTATAAATTCTAAGACAATAAACAAGGCGAAAAAATTATACAATAGTGTCCGTGAAACTTTTCAAAGAAGAGAGATTACTGAATTTTTTGAGAAACTGGATCAAGAGTTTGATGCGGTAAATAATTTATGGATTTTGTCTTATACATCTATTGAAAATATTAATTTATCATTCATAGAGGCAAAATGAAACGGGATCTCGAGAGGTCTTTCGATAGGAATGGATGTGAACTTTTAAAGAAGTCAGGCGATTTCAATACACTGAAACTTTCATCGCGTTATGCAGGAAAGTCGACAGAACTGCTTGAAATAGTAAGATCGATTTTTTATTTGTGCTCTCCGAGTTTGTGTTAAGTCTTTGTGCTAACTTTGGAGATCATCAACCTTTATGAATTCCTTTATCTAGGACGAGTTAGTATCCAACCAAAGTAATTATTTTTTAAGAAAAAGACGAAACATCAATTATAATGAGGAACGTACGATAAAAAAACCACATCAAGACAGAGAAACTACACCGTCACCATGCAGTCCAAAATTGCATTCATTGTCATTGGATAATCCGTTCATTGAGGATAAGGACAAGGAGGACGTAGACGAGGAGGAGGACGAGGATGGCGTCATAATTATTGATGATGTAGACGAACTGTGCTTCGAAGAGGGGGACCCAACAAATGATCTTAAAATAGGAGATACCAATGTGTCTCAGTTATTCCGGCAGTATCAAAATGAGTCGTTAAAGATCGCAAAGACTGGTGGTTTACTTGTTGAATCAAACATACATGAAATATTGTCACTGTCTTCGATTTTTCTTCTTATTCCGGGATCTCACTCAAATACGATGATTGACATATTTAGTTCTCCTTTACTTGATGAAATCCACCAAAAAACAATCCCGTTACAGCAAATATAATTAGATTCTGAGTGCGATCAAAGTTTAGAATAGCGACCAAGAAAGCAATAAAAGAGTCACATGTGTGCTGTAGATTGGCTGTGGTCAGAACTTTCAAATGATCGAATTTTAAAGGAGAACTTGGGCATCGTATTCTTAGGGTGTTTGAAATCGTTACCCACGACGAAGATTAAAAATGAACCCCAGTGAGATAACATTGATTACAAATCATCTAGACTATATCATGAAGGAAATGTTGCACAATCCAGACAAACACATTGTTGAGTGGCCTAATACGGGTCTTTATGAAAGCAGGGCAAGAAAACTACAAGGAAGAAGTAAACAACCGGACTTTACAGTATCTATTATACATCAGCTACAGAAGAATGGTGTTATATTCGTGGGTGAAGTCAGTCCACCTTCAGAAAGAAACAATGTGTATAAGAATAGCAATGATCTAATTCGTGTTAGTATCTTTATGAAAGACTGCTTGGATTCAGCCATAGACAAGGGTGCTGACATAAAAATACTAGGTTTTCAATGCATCGGTAAGGAAAATTATAAGTTTCTTTTTTTTTTCTTATGCAACTTCTTGTGAATAACTTTGGATATTTGCTTCTATAGAGTATACAATAGACTTTTATATTATGGATCTTGTTCAAGGAATATATACCTTGATTAATATAGGTCAAGTGTCGATTCCTACTTTCTTGAAAGAGATATCAACTTTTATTGAGGATATGGAAACTCTTCTAACAATACAAAGGATTTATCAACAGTCATTTGATATTTACTTTGATAAACTTTGTAATCCGGGTCCGTCATCAAAGAAAGTGATATTCAAACGTGATACTCTAGGCACTCCCAAGTTTAGGCAACTTGTGAGCAAGACACGCAACTGTCATAGAAGCTGTTCATTATGGTTTGGGCGTTTTTAGAATAGGGAAAATGATTGATAAATTTTTTCTTTAACTTCACAATCAGATTATTATTAAAATCTTGTCACGTAATATCTACATCGGGCTTATAGGTTTTTAACCAGTGTATGCGGTGTGGTGCGGGATGTCATCAGAAAAATAAAACTATATTGATAATTCATGTACGTAAATACAAGATCTCTTGACATAATTTTTTTATTCGAATTTGATACTTCACAATTGATATGCGGTTATACATTTTAAATACATTATCGAGTATATAAAAGTTATTATCAATTATGCAATTCGAAACTGATTCGTCAAAGCAAGAAAAAGCTAAGCTTTTGGTTAAGAAAGTCGAGCTTGAGACCGAGAATGCCGAGCTTCTAAAATTGATTATAGAAAAGTATACTGAAAATGAGGCTAGTATAGCAGAATTAAAAAATGGCTTGAATATATGTATAAGCCCAATGGTCTCTGCACTTCAGAATTAGCATTGCATTATCAATTATTATGGGCTGTTCGAGAAGAAATGCGAAAAGTTAACAATGTATAATATATACATCTATTTAAAATAAAACTATCTGAGGTATCCCTGAAGGCTGATACTTTAGACTTTATTTCGTTATCCTGAGGGCTGGTAACATTTTTACTTTGATTTTTATATACGGTTATTTTACCCGACACAAAAACCCCCTTGGTACAAATAAACTACAGAATTTATTTATTTTTCAACATCTACTTCAACCTCAATCAGGTTGGATACTGATAGCTATTTCATTGGAGAATAGTAGCGAATAAGATGTTAAAATCATCCACCCCAATTTCAATCACGGCTGGATACGGAACAGCTTCTTAATAGAAGTGGCGAGTAGGATGTATGTATATTAATGTGTTAATAAATAACGAGAAAAAAAAATAAATATCTGTTTACCCAATGGATATGCTTCGTTTTATTCATCTAATTTCAGAGGAGTGTCCCAACCAAGTCTAACTGCTAGAGATCATCTACTGCCTTAGTAAAATCAAAAACCATGAATTCTCGATTCCGCAAAAGTTTATCAATTATCTTGGATGCTTTTTTTGGATCATCTGTATATTGACGTACGATTCTACTAATATCGTCTCTACTACCCGAGCCCCGAAATAGGCATAAATGTGAAATATTTTCACGAATAATTTTTGGTGTTTGTGTATATTTCTGGCTTACATATATAGGTGAGACATTTTGATACCGGCCACTAATGAAGTAAGGAATAATTCGTTCTTGCACTTTTTTGGGTTCGGCACATATATCCTCAAAAACAATAACCGTGCTTCGTTTCTTTAGTTATATCTGGAATCTTATCTGGTAATATCCATTTAAATGTAACATCTTCTCGATATAGTTTTGGAACATTTGCAAAGATCTGATAGCTATTTTGTACAAGTTGCCATTTTGGTTCAAAATGTTTGGCTACTAATCTGAAATCATCATTTCTAATATACCAATCACCTTTTTTTCCATTGAACATGCATTGTAGTTTGTTACTGAGCATGAGATTTATTTCCATATTAGTTTTTTCGCTATTTGAGCTTCCATTTATAAGCATCCTAAATGGACAGTCTGATGAATATTTATTACCCTTCATTCGTTCTGATGATTTTTTAGATGTCTTGATATTATATACATATATGGGCATGCCTTTATCTTTTATACTAGCCAAGATAAGTAATATTTATTCTTTATATGATAAATAACCTTTCTTTTGTAATTTGCATTTTATGTATGGAAATAAATCAGCATCATATGGTATTGAAATAAGATCTATATCTTGCTCCTTGCATATAATCCGCTTTTTTTAATCACGCATCTGTTGACTATCTAAGTCTATCTTGCCTTGCTTATAAAACATTGGATTCTCAGAAAAATATTAAGGCCTCTGGAATTTGTATGCCAATTTTAACTCTTCGTTATACCCATCTAATTGCATCCCATTCAAAAATGACGGTTTACAAGATGGAAATTTCTTACCTAGCAGATCTTCAAAAATATATTGAGCAGATCTCTCGCCTTTAAAATGTGGACAAAGTGGGCACCATTCGAATTTCCACTTCTGGATTTTATAAGATGCATACCATTGATGGGGTCCACATGTCCAAAGATATATATCGTAACCATTTATTTGATTAATTTTACCAAGATATTCTCCATCACGCTTCTCAGCATAAGCTTGCGCCTTAACTATTTTATTAATAATACAGATAAAATTAACAGACCTGAAACAAGTGTTTTCTTTCAATATAATCTGGGGTGGATACTGAAGTTTTTCTAGATCTACTAGCAAGAGCTTCTAATGCACAAATTCACACTTTGGAGGATATTCATTGTCATCGCTTCCAAGATAATATAAAACTGGTTCGTTTTTTGTTATCACTATTTTGCAGATTTTATGTAAAGAAGGGCTCCAAATTTCATCTGTTGTATGCCTCTGATTTTCCATATCCCCTTCCCATTCTGCATTAGCAAGTAAGTAACGAACAGTATCTCCCTTTTTTAATTTTTCTTCGTCTTTACCAACTGAATGTTTGTATTTTGTAGATAGTTTAGACTCCATCCTATCCAATATAATTGCCTTCACAGATACTAATTCCCATTTCTTTGATCCTGGCACTTGTATAAGTCGTGTTAAATAATTATTCAGATATTCAAGAACTTTTGGTAAATACTTAACCCATGCCCTTATTAATTTAGAATTTCTGGATATAGTTTCAATAGCTGATTGAACTTTGTACAACATCTCTGCTAATATCTTACAAAACCTGTCTACAATTGCAAAACCTTGATGAGAATATGGGCCTATAACTCGGATTTTAACATTATGTGCTTCCATTATTTTTGAAGTTTCACCCATAAATTCTCTACCGCCATCACATTGTAATAAATCAGGTCAGGTAAGAGGAATGTTCGAATTATTATAGATTTTCTTAAACGCCTTGGCTATCTCTGAACTGTTTTTTGTAGTTAAAGGAATAACATATTTAAATCTACTAGCAACGTCTATGACAATAAGTGCCCATTTATATGTCTTTTTATTAATAGTATCATTTGTAAGGTGCAACAAATCATATATGTGTATACAGTTTGGATGTGAAATTTTTCCATAACTTACTTGTGAAGTATTTTTCAGTAATGGAGTATATTTTTGCTATTCATTCTGGTTATGCAACCATTCACAAACTTTCTTATACGAAAAATTATATCCTTCTTTTTTATATGTGTCTTTTAAAGTTTTTGCATTGGAATAATAACTAGTAGGTTTATAATAAAGCATGTTCAGGATAATTTGCAATTCCTTATCTGGATCAATTCTAATAATAGGCTTGCTCAATTTACTCATTTTCAATATATTTTACTATAGCAATAAACTATGTTTCAGAAAGCCAAGAGATAAGTCAATATAATATGCTATAAAAAATAAAGACAGAGTCTCATTACTTCAGAATAATCATGGCATTTCGTAAACCTCAACCCCCCAATCGAACAACTTATAGATCAGCTACGGATAAAGAACTTGAGCTAGAACAAATTAACCAAGAACTTCAAGAGATATTGCAATCAGAGGTAGCCATTAACAAATCAAATGAGAAATATATAAAAGATTTGAAATGTAAATATATCCGATGCAAGAATGAAATTCAATCACTCAATAAAGAATTGGAACAGCTTGAGAATGCTTCGGAGAAAGAAAAGGTGGAGTTGAAATCAAAAATATCATTTCTTAAAAAAAGCTTATATCAAGCTAAAAAGGAGATCCGAGACAAGATATCTTATATCAATAATATAGAGAAACAATTACAAGAATCGGAAGAGCGGATTCAAAATCTAAGGCATAGATTCAAAGTTATTTCTTCTCGAAGAAGCTCTTCAAGTTTATATAATTCAGAAGAGGAAGATATAAATATGGCAAATCTTGACCTTTTTATATAAATTGATCGAGGCTTAAATCGCATTGAGAATCATATTAGAGGAGCTGGAACACCATTAAATAATCCTATTAATACTATAAATAGTATTAGAGATTCTTTGAATGATATCCATCTTAATTACCAAAATGCATTCCAGAATATAGATGGTGTTATAGCTCAACGAGATGACAGAGATAATCAGATAGTCCAGTTATAACAGGATGTCAATTTCTATAGACAACGGAATATTGTTTTGCAAAATCAAGTTAATCAGCTTACCCAAAATAATTTTCAGGACCAAGTCAATCAGATTACCCAAGAACGAGATAACTTACAGAACCAAGTTAATCAATTTATCCGAGAGCAACATAACTTACAAAATCAAGTTACCCGACTTATTCAAGAGTATGACAATTATTAGAATGATCTTACTTTGATGACTATAGCTTATAATAATGAACAGGGAGAACATCGTCGCTGGTGGTTCTTATATCATGATAAAAATAGATGTGTTGATGAATTAATTTAAGAAAAGTTCACTATCCAATTATTATTACAACGATGCCATACCAATAATAGGGATTTACAACAAAGGTATGATATGCGAGGGCATTTGTAGTATAATATTACCTTGGCATTAGAAGAACGATTTAAACTTAGGCATGTTTTTAAAGTTTTGTATAGATTAAAAAACTATCAATTAGAATAAGAATTGCGAAGATGTCAGGCTGATAAAGGATTATTAGAATATAATCGAGATCAGCTCTTTGATAAATATTACAATAAATTCAAAGATCAGAAGGCAAGTCATATCAAGTGGAAAAATAGAGAGCGTAATTCACAGTAATTAATTTTAAATTTACAAGTCCAAATTTTATTACTACAAAATAATCCACTAAATATGGCAGAAGCTAGACGTCTACCAGTATTAAAATTAATATAACTGGCTCTTGCAAGTTTTTCACCTTATATTGATCAAGAATCTCCTGATGATTATTTTGATAAGGTTATACAATCATGGGCATTTGCTGAGAGGCATATGACAGTTCTTGAAAATGCAAATGCAGAAGATTTCGATGATGCGGTCAAGTGTACTATCTTAAAATCTAAAATGGCTGGAAAATATGCTTCAGTACCAGCTAATAATCCATATATTGTTGGTAATCCTCCCATTAATACTCCTGCAACTTTGAGGGCATGGGCAAGAACAAAATATCAATGAGAAACAGTTGAAACCAAACAATTTGCAATTCAAAGATTAACGCAAGAAAGATTTCAATCTTTTGATACTCCAGATACCTATGAAACTAGAATTCGACCTCTTTTGTTAGGTGTACCCAATAATGATGCTCAAGTCTTGGGATTTCTTAAAAGTCAATTACCAGGTGAACTTTTTACTTGGATGAGATCCGATGTTCCAGTAGGTATTACCGAATTTTTCATTGCATTAAAAAATATGTGGTTAGAATGTATTCCAAACCTGTATGGAGGATCAAATTTTAATCAAGTCTCAGCTATTAGGCCAGAGGTTAGCTTTTTAGCTAATATATTATCTACAATTTCTCAGCCAGAAACCAGCTCACACCAATTACAAACTAAATCTATAATACCAGTACAATTTCAATAGAAATGATCTAATTCCGATGATTATCCTAGAGTACTAGATAAATATACTGTATACCAGAAAGACCTCCAGATGGGTATGACATAAATTCTGAAAGATTTATTCATGCCGATATCATAAATCCAATTCCTTCAACCAGTCAAATTATGGAATCTCTAACTAATGATCTTTATAAAAAATTGTCTGATATGTTTTCAGCGAAACCAGTACAATCGAAGAATAAAGATACAAGTACCGATGATATAAATGAAATTACTAAAGGTATGTCAAAATTATCATTAAATTTAGCAAAAATGGCAAAAGAGGTTAATGCCGTTAAGAAATCATCTCAACATCGTTGTTCAAATTGTAATAGAACTAGACATAATTTTTGCAAATGTACTTGTAAGAAAAGGTCCAAGAGCAGATCCAAAAAGAGAGGCAGTGTTAATAAAGTTGCTGTAGATTTGGGTTCAGATACAAACTCTTCCAATAATGATTCTTCAGATAATAACTCCGATTCTGGGGATTCCTCATTTGAGGTTGAATCTGATTATAGTTATGATGTACATATTTCTAATACAAAAAAAAACAAGTAAAGTGAAAGGGTAAATCGGATAAATTCTTATCTAAAAAATGGTCTGGTCCAAAGAAGAGACAGAGTCTCGAATCTCTAATTCAACATACTTTACAAAAATCACAAAAAAAATTAGATACAATTATCGACTTACAGATCTGAAAAATTATTCTAGATATGTTTAGTGATTCAGAGGTTATAGAAACAATTAGAAACAATATTAATAATACGAATTTATCTGTTACCAGACCTGATTTTATGAATTATCGAAATCCAGCTCCAGAAATACCTGATTCCGATGAGGAGGATGAAATACTAGACGATCCTATGGAGATAAATTTCGTTCAAAAAAAAGATCCAGCTATGGATATCATAACTACAAAATGCAAAATTAAACGATTAGTAATTCTGGCAGCCACAGTCAATCCTGATGCAAATTTTCCAATTATAATAGAGAATATTGTTAAACGTTTAAAACTTATAATCGATACAAAAGAAAAACACGATCTTAGTGGAATTGCTACATTACCTACTGAATCCATTGGAATTGTCCGTAACGTTTCAGTAACTTTCACCTCAGGCTGTACTATATATTCTGATTTTGCTATTATTAAACATAATAAGTCGATACTTATTTTGCCAAATACTCTTCTAGATAAATATGATTATGATTTGCTTGCATCGAAACGAGAATTAAAACTCGTATATAATAGTAAAGAGTATTTTATTCCGATAAACTTGGTGTTTCTATGACTAATTTGTAGTTTTGTCTTATGTATATAATTAGTATTTGTATATCTGTTTTGTATTATATTAATATTGATTGGTTTTGCTATAGTTCTTGAAAATATAAGAGTTTTTTTCTGTTGGGCTTTTTATTAGAGTAATTATTTCCACTTATGCTACTAAATATGTGTCTGTATAGTTGGTGATCTGATTAATAAAAAAATTTTGATTTTTACAAGTTGTTTTCTATATTTTATTTTTAATATTAAAAAAAAGCTTTAAAATTCAAAAATTCAAAAATTTACAAATTAAAAATTATTAAAAAAATTTTTTTAAAAAGAAAAAAATCTATATATTTAATTATAAATTTTTAAATTTATTTAATTAAAATTTATAAAATTGTGAAATTTTAAATAGAATTTTTATTTGTAATTAATTTTTAATACTCAAAAAATTTAATTTCAAAATTTAATTTTAAAAAAAAATTTTAAAAAATTTTAAAAAACATATTTATATAAATTTATATTATTATAATATCTAAATTCTAAGCTTTATTTTGATAAAATATTTATTAATTTTTATGCAATAGTTTTTGAATAACAAATAAATAAATAATTTCAAAAAGTTTTATTACACATTGTATTTTGGCCTGTTTAAATCATATAATACTACTTGACTTTAATGTATTCTTAAAAAAGTAAATTTTTAATGTTTGGAGTAGTTATAAAAAAGAGTTTTTTTAAAAATTATCTTGCAAATATATTTTATTAACGAATTTAAAAACTTTAGTTTGATATAAAATATTATTACAAGTTTAGTAAACAACTAATTAATATATTAACATAGTAATTTATAGTTGTATTAATCAATATATGGTTATTAAGACTGTAATTAAAAGTTAATTCTAATTTAATTTAATATATTGAGATTTATTTGAAACAATTAATTATTGTATATATCAATTTTTTAATTTATTAAAACTATAATTGATAAAAAAACTTTAATTTTATATAAGACAATATTAAATATAAATAAAATATAATTGATTTAACAATTATAAGATATATTGTATATTTCTCACTTGTCAGAATTAAAATCTTAATTTGATATAAAGCAATATTTGATTATCAATAATTAATAATTGTAAAGAATATATATATTAATCTTGTGATTAGTAGATAACTTTAATTTATACAAAATATTGATACAAGTTTATTAAACAACCATTTAATCAATTAATATAATAGTTTATAGCTGTATATACTGTTATATTATTATTAAAACTGTAACCAGTAGATAATTCTAATATGAAATAAGATATTATATTTCACTTGAAGCAGTTTAATTATTATGCATACTAATATTTTAGCTTGTTAAGATTTTTATCAGTAGGAAATTCTGATTTGATATAATTAAATATTAAATATCCAAAAAATATCATTGATTATAACAGTTATAAGGTATATTATATATTTTTTACTTGCCAGGATTGTGATTAGTAAAAAATCTTGGTTTGATATAAGGCAATGTTTGATTTATTAATAATTAACAATGGTATAGGGTATACCATATGCTTGTAATCAGTAGGCAACTTTGATTAATACAAAATATCAATACAAATTCAACAAGCAACTAGTCAATTAATTGATAAATTGTAGCTACACTAATTAATATATTATCCTCAAAATTGTAACTAGTGGATAACCCTGGTTTGATATAAGATATCAAGCTTTATTTGAAGCAACTTAATCGTTATATACATGTGCATCATATTAAATTTGTCAAGATTGTAACTGGTGAAAAATCCTGGTTTGATATAAGACAATATTAGATATCAATAAAATGTAATCAAGTTTTATCCTTAGTAATTATATTTTTATTATTCTTTGTTAAATACAGTATAAAAGTATTTTAAAAATTTTATATAATACGATTTGTTATTAATTAATACATACAAAATTCACTTTGTATAAAATTTTTCGGATTTAAATATTTATAAAAATACAACAAATCTATTCTTTATAAAGTAATATGGCTTTGTAAGACTTTTTCATAAGATCTTAAATTTTCGATATTTTTTTATGATAAGATGACTTTACACACTGTTTTAAATCATGGTTTATCTTTAAAAATTATCAATTAATCAAAACATTTGATTAAATAACAAACAGTATAAATTAAAGATGTATTATTATTTTTAAACTTTGATAAATCTAATAAAATTTTTTTTATTTACTGTATGTAAATATAGTATTTATGATCTTTGTGAATATTTTGGCCAGTTGTTTTGATATGTCACATTTAAACTTAAATAAATTTAATTTTGTTATATTTAATATAAAACAACACATAATTGACAAAGCCCACGTGAGCAAAACTTTTCTGCTGCTCCACCTAAAATTTTTTAAATAGAACATTATCGTGTTTTAAAATCACATCATTACATCATATATCAGATCGACCTTATCCGATACAACCATGTTAAATTTTCTCTTAACAATGTCTCTTGCACGCACTTCTGACGATATTTGGTGGGCAAAGATTTTAGATAGATTTGACGAATTTTTACATAATTATCCGAAATTACCAAAAACGCCGCTAACAGAAAGCAGGTGGGTGTATGTGATATATTACCTTATTACTTAAGACCAGCTAATCTAGACTTTGGAACGCAGTTTGCCTTTACAAATTGGTTCGAATATAAAGATAAAAAATTACAACACTTTCCTTAACAACTATGGATCATCTGGATATAAGTTCTGGTTCGAGCTAAATAACGACAATAAAACTGGCAACGTGTATATAATTGATATGACCTTTACTGTACATGATGATATTGTTTCACTGCTTCAAAAATTTTTCGATGCTCCTAACGGTGGAGTTATTTTCGACCCTCCCATAAAAGTTAATGGACAAACTTGTATGCGAATCTATTATAGCTTGCTTCTTTTTATTGAATTTTTAATGATCCTAATAGCCTTTTTATATAGTACACTATGCGCCTAATGGAAGTGGTGTTCAAATAGCTCCTGATGTTGCTGTATACCCAGATGTAACATTTGTTCCAAGGCCTTCCGCTTCCACCTTAATTCCTCGTCCTCCCAGTGATATAGATGTATGTTAAGTTTGATGCACATTACTGTATCGTATTTTTGTTTTATGTGATTTTTATTATTATGTCTCATGTAGGGAAATCCTCATGCACGAATAATTTGTGAAGTAGCTGTTGGCCCAAGTATTGGTTATTTGAAAGAGAAGTGCTTGACTTGGATTTTAGAACGATATGTCCGTGCTGTCATCGGTATCAAGATTTTAAATCCTAGACAAAATATTCGAGAACCTGGAACTGGATATTTCTATAGAACAATGACGGTATATCTTATTTATTATTCAATGAAGATATTTCTTATTTATTATTCGATGATACCCAGTTAACTGATTAGCCTGTTTTTTTAAAACATCAGGCCAAACTTTACCGCCAAGGAATGGCAGTACAACGATGGGACTTTGGGAATGTTAAAAAACATTCAAGAGATCCTTTCGACGATCCTGCTGGTTGCAACGCGCCGAACTTGCCAGCCTTTCAGATCACAGTTCCCATAAATGAAGTATTTTGGGATCCGCAGTTTCCTATCACGCCCGCGTATGTTCCAATAATTCCGGCAAACGTAATTGGTACAAATTTTATTATTGACTTGTACTGGATCCAGAGGATTGCTTTAAAAGCTAAAGTTTAACGAGTTAATTAGCTGCAATCACGTGAGAAACGAAATTTGACATTGCAGAACCTATGGGTTACTCTTTATTAATAAATAAAAACTTATTGCTGCGTGATTTTTTTGATATAATATCGAAACCTTTGTTGTGCTTATAACTATATTATTAATCATATGTAATAAATAACATTTATTGATTTATTTAATATAGTAATAACATAAGGAAGTAAAAAAAAAATGGGTAATTATTTTTGAAGGTAACAAAATGCTAAATATGATTTTTTCGGACCCAACTTTTAAACAATACTCCTTATATAATATAAATTTTAGGATCACACCAGAAAATTTCTGGTCCGCCTTCAAAAATAATTACCCAAATAAAAAAATTTGTGAACCTCAACTTATTTAGATTCTCTATGAAGACCTTTCTTTACTCTAATTTTGGAAATTCGAGATGTACTGAAAAATAATTTTTGGATAAGCCCTTTTTTAATACAATCGTGTCCTTAATCATTTTTTTTAACTTTTTACTAGAGAAGTTCTCGATTGATTTGGTGAATTAATTATTTTTCGACTCGATGCTGGGTTTCTTTATTTCCATCTCGATGCTCTGATTCTTGGATGCACTTCTTTGATAAGAATTAATTCCGATGTTACAGGTAAATAGGTTTTTGACGTGTTACAGTATGTATAGGAAGGCTTAACAAATTTACAAGGTCACTCTTGTCCAAAATAGTCAAATTTCCATTGTTTGGTGAACAAGAAATTGGAATTTTATGTGATGACGCATAAGGTATAGATTTTACCGTCACGAATGATTTTAAATCATTGGACGAGACGTTTATAAAGATTAATCAACTCGAGAAAAGTATTGTGCTGTAATATAAATATTGATGAATTGTGATTGATTTAACTAAGGATGCAGTAATGTGAAATAAATGGTGTCATAATTACGTACAGTCTAATTTACAAAAATGCTACGCTGTACATGACAACCAAATAAATTTACTCAATCATCTACAAACCATTTTTAATTGTTGTTCAGAGTTTCCAGCAAGGTTATCCCATGTGTGATTCAAAGGAATGGATGACGTTCCATATTTGATGCGCACGGCGTTTAGCATGGCCTTCCTTCTTTGAACTTATAAATAAAATTGACACGTCTAAGAAATAAAATTCACATCGAAAATTAGCGTCATAAGGTCAAAAATACATAATTAGTTCTTTCAGCCCACAGCCGAAATTTCTTTGATTTCGTTCTCTTTAATAAGATTATAAGAGTGAAAATTTTTACTTTATTATGAAGTGCATATTTATAATTTACTATTTCTGATTCAGGTCGAGTACTTGTTTACTTCAATTTAATTACATGCAAATATAAATTAAAAGTTATCTGAATTTATATATTTCTCATAAATTTATTTGAGAGTACTGAGCTTCGTCCATAATTTCAAGATATCGATAATCTTTTATATTTATTAACCAAATTTCTAGTCTATATCCATATCTTACTATTTTATTAAAAACTTTAACCTTTTTAACTGTGCATATCTCTTAAACTTAAGAATAATGGTGTTAGCAGGGAAAAATGTGTGGTCATGCTGGAATCGTCGCGGGTCACATGACGAGGATCATTAGTAGGGTGAACTTGCATGACGCGACGATAGATTAGTGTATGCGTCGCAACTCATATAAAGAACAGCGAGATAGGATAGCTGTTACGACAGTAAATAATAAATAAAATAATAACTTGTACCCATAATAAACTTTTACCTGCGCCACGATAATTAATAAACTTACCTTAATTGGATATTTGTCGCTGTAGGAATCTCAAGAATCATAGAGGGATTGAGCCGACAATTGGAAAGAAGAAAGTTTGTTAGCAAATGCCTTTGATGTCATAAGCGATACAAACCCCCACTTGACATCTTAACGCGATTGCTGATCCCGAGTTAGCGACAGACTCTCTGTGTACCGATAACAATAGATATTGCATATTAACGAAGTGTAAAAACTTTTGTTCATAAAAATAAACTTTTTATCTTCTTTCTAAAAAACTTCCTTGATGAGTCATTTAATATGAAAATTTTGTGTTCATCATGATATTTGGTCAACTAAAAATATGTTATATATGTCAAAATATACATTTGCACAATGAATATAACAGCACTTTCAGAACTTTTAAAATAAATTTTATGGGTGTAACTACAATTATTTCAAATTATAATATAAATTATTTGCAATCTTTATATTTTGACTTTATAATTGATGTGAAACAATAAATTTTACAACCCCTACCTCGGAGTAAAAAAACTATAAAAAAAAAATTGTGGTAAGTATCAAATTTCTGAAAATTTTCGACAATACAGTAATCCACAAAATTAAGATATAGAAACTTTATTATTTCAAGCTATATTATTGACATATTATAATATTGATATGACTTATTCGAGTCTTTTTAGCTTCAGCCAATGCTTTTTTTACCGATATTCCTATTATGTTATTCCACGAATTCAAATTAGTCGGGGTGGTATTCTTGCATAGAGCTTCAGCCAGTGCTTTTCCTGCCTATTCTCCTATTTTGTTATCGTATAAATTCAAATTAGTCAGGGTAACATTTTTGCATAGAGCCTCAGTCAATGTTTTTCCTGCCAGATTATCATAAATTTGTTTTTAAGATCTCATATCGACGCATTTCTCCGATCTTCTAGCGTGTGTTGAGGATCATTAAGAATGACTTCACAAAGTTCCAATGCCTTTACATATTCTCCTCCTTCAAAGCATGATGAACTTATTTCTTAGAACCTTAAGAATACCTAATATTAAAATTTTTAATTAATAGCTATTAATTACGTACTTTTATTATATAGGAATTAATAATACCATGAAAAGTTTTAATAAATCTATATTCACATATACAGTTGTTTTCTAATTTATTTTCCCTTAAATTTTTGAATTTATCGATTATAAAACATGACCTGCATTTTTACGCGTTTTATTGGAACTGCAATTAATCGAAATATCAAAATCTTCAAATGAATTCGAACTATCATCTGTAAAAAATTCTTCTACATCAGCCTTTATTTGATGTACTGATCGTAATTTAACCTTCTCGAGATCGTCTAGAATAGCATCAATTGTAGAACGTTTATTTGGTTCACCCTGCCAAGCTCTATAATAAATATCTATATAATTTAACGGAGTGCCATTAACTGGTATTTCTCTTTCTTTGATAATATCTATTACGCAATTTTTTTATTTTGCATTTCATTACTCAATACCTCCCAGAAAAGCTGCTCCAAGCCGTATATATCTGAAGGCGTATCTCGATTGCAGGTCTCATCATCATTTAAAAAGTGAGAGAAGAGACAGTGGAAAAGGAAGCGAGCAACAAAAATTGTACTATGTATATTTGTTTTTAACTACCTTTACTATTGTAATACCGTAGGGACAAATCTCGTATCACGCGGTGTTATGGAATTACTTGATATGAAAAAGCAAATAATTTTATGATTGTTATGCAATTTATGGATATACAAAAAGTCATGAAAAGATAAGCTTAACATTTTATTTCAAATCGCTGAAGGTATATGACAAGTGTATGAAGCTGGATTAATTCATCGAGACTTCCATACTGGTGATATTCTTTTATCGAACAGAAACTACTTTATATAACAGATCTAAGCTTGTCCAAAAAACTGCTAAATATACTAATGAAGTCAAAGAGAAAAAAGTATATGGTGTGATTCCACATCTAGCACCCGAAGTATTATGCAGAAAGGAATATTCGGAGGCAGCAGAAATTTATACATTTGGTATCATCATGTCTGAAGTTTTATCTAATACTTCTTCTTTCAAAAATAAAACATGATCCGATAGATTTTCTATTTTAATTAACCTATTTCAAGATAATAAAAAAAATTATTTATAATCAAATGTTAGCAAAATATATCAAAAGGGAAAATATGCAATTGATTATTCTTTTTCATAATAAAGACAAATAAAATTATTAATCATTAATTTATAAATATTTTTTTTGCAATTTTGTTCAAAAATAAATATTAAAATAAATACTATGAAATTCTATTTTAATTTTAAACTAATCAACAAATTTTTCAATTACATCTAGGGTTCCTAACGATACCACTTCAATACCACTTCAATACTAGTTCGATACTTAAATTTACTATAAAAACATATGAGTAGGTC
>CAJVPV010000174.1:0-26644 GCA_910591835.1 Acaulospora morrowiae
TATATTTGGTATATCAAGTATATAGTAAAGAAGTATAAAAGTAACAAGTAAAGCAATTGAGAAAAGGTTGGTCATTCAATACAACTATAATAAATTAACAGATTCACAATATATACTTGACCAAAAATATACACACCTATTTCAAAGAAAGACGAGTTATGACCATTACACAGCATAGGCCAGATTGAAGCGACAGACTTGTCGTGTCACACTACAACAATATTATTTATTTATTATTATTATTTTATTATTATTATTTTAGCTTGTTTTGATATTATTTTATTATTATTTTATAAATTTATTTTTGAAATTAATATTTATAAAAAAAAATAATATTATAATTTAAAATAGTTATATTTCAAAAATTATATAACCATGTAATTAGCTTAAGAATTTTTGTCAATTTTTTAAATTTTTATAGTTTTTATATAACAAATAATCTTTGATACAAAATATCTTTTTATTAAAAAAATAGTTAAAGTCATTCTATTAAATTAGGATTAAATAATTAAAAAAATATATTTTATTGAATTATTAGAACTAGTTACTTATTGTAATTTTAAATAATTGAAAGATTTTTATTTTAAATAACATTATTATTAATTATTGATAAACGAGAAAAAAAATAATTATATAACTAAAAACAATATATAAAAATTGTTATTTTGCCTTTTTGGAGGATAATACTATTATATATTTTTTATAATTATAATTATTATATTATCTGATTTTTATTCTTCTATTAAATTCTTAATAAATTGTTTTTATTTATTTATTATTTTTTTAAAAAAAATACTAGTTGAATATCACTTAACAGATGTTTATTAAAGTTAATATTAATTTATTCAATATATGTTTTGTTTCAAATACTATTAAATAAATTAATATAAATAATTAAAAATTATTGTTTTAGTCAATTTCACAATTCTGCCTTGATATTAATGTCAAAAGATAACAATATATAAAAATTGAATTTTAATAGAAAAACAATAAAAATATTATATATATATATAATATGGAATAAAGATAATTTTATTAAAAAAAAAAAAACTTTTTCCTACTCCCCTCCCTACACTTGAAAATTTCCTTTTTAGGAATTTTTAAGTTGTTTTCTTTTTTCCTCACTTTTCCCCTTCCCTTAATATTATTCTTTCTTCCTATTACTTTTTTTTCTCTCCTCTCTTTTTTTTTTCCTTTTCTTCTACAAATCCTTTTTTTATATATACCCTTCCCTTTCTTTTCTCTTTTCTCTTTTCCCTGCTAAAGTTAGGTTTTTTCTTCTCTCTGAAGTTTTTCTTCTCTAAATCTCTTTTTCTCTTAAAACTGCCGCTTTCCATTTCATCACTTCTCTGGCCAGTTGACTCTTTTCTCTCAAGAATCATATTAAAAAGTAATAACTTCTCTTATGTTGTGGGCCTTAAGAAGCTTTTGCTTTCATTATTTTTTAGAAAAAGGATAGATGGTTTACCTCCTCCAAAAGATCAGCATGGTCATCATTACTATATTTGACATTGTTTACTTATTGATGATTAGACTAAATACATCTAAGAAGCCACTATACAACTATTGTCATCTGAATTTCCAAGGAGTTGCATTCCACTATATCCAGTTATATGGCAGCCAATGCCAATGTAGAATTCTACAAGTGATATCCTGGTGTTTGGAATATCTAGTAAAATAATATGTGACAACCAGGGATTCTAGTTACCCCTGCAAACAGAGTTGGTATTGACAACAGAAGTTTCTTGTTTACCCCTTGACAATATAGGTCCATGTGTATGATTAGATAACAATGTCTTTAAGTAACTTTAATACAACTCTATTCATTGGACACTTCTGTCACACTTGAAAAATGAGTATGTCAACTCTTTACGTGACTTGGAGACCAACCTGTAAAAGTGGATGCAGTGCCTTCATGCATAAAAAAAATAAAACAATCAACTCTCTTCTTCTTCACTTCGCCTGCCATACATCTAGCCAACTTTGGAAAGCAAGCATGCAAACCCTAGTTATGACTTGGAGGCCAACCTGTATATTTGACTGCAGCATCTTTATATGACTAGGTACCACACAAATATACCAGGCCCGGGCTGGCCACTACTCAAGAGCTTATAGGATTTTCATAGTTTTTTTTCTATTGCTTGAGTGATTAGTTAAACTAAGGTGGAATGATCAATTTTTTTATGTTATATATTAAACTCTTCTTAGCAAAGAGAGACATAGTTCAACCTTCTGTAATTATAATATTGCTTCCAGTAATCTCTTAAAATAAAGAAAAGACTGGTGTCACCTTAGTTTTAAAAAATAATAATAATAATTTTATTAAAAAAAAATTAAAGAAAATACAAAAATTTAGAATTTTATAATTCTTATAATTTTTTTTATAGCTAAAGAAAATTGTGGCTTTTTTATAATGTTTTGGTCAATTGTAAATCACTTTTAATCTAATTATTTATATTAGTTCATCAATTTATACAAAAGATTTGGTTAAAGAATTATTTGTTACACTTAAGATAATTATCAAAAAAAATTCTTATTATAAGAAAAAAAACAAAATTACTTAAAAAATTATTTTTAAAATTACAAAAGTTGTTTCTTTAGTCTTTTTACAAATAATTACTTAGAATTTCAAAAAAGCTTCAAAACTTAGAATTGAGCTATAGTACTTTAAATTTGCTATGCCATTTAAAACTATATAAATGTTTTAAAAATTCTTGAAAAAAAAATATTATATAAAAAATGTAACTAAAAATGATAAATAATAATATATGTTAATAATATATAATTGTATCTATTCAAAGTTAATAAAATTTTAAAAAATTTTAATAACAATACTATTAGAAATTCTAATTGGAACATCTGGTTTATAATAATACTTGATTATAACTTAAAAATATTTTCTGAAATATTGTATAATATAAACCAATTAACTATAGACAATTAAAACTTTATTTTTAATCTCTTTATTTTGAATGAAGTAGATTATATTAAAGGAGATTAATAATGAACAAATGGATTTTTTATTTTTATTGATTAAATAATATTTTTTTTTGTTAATTTTAATTACTTAATCTTTTCTTTTTATTCATTTTAATTAGTATTATATAATTTGAATTATTTTTTTTATTCTATTGTGAAGGGCGGAATGGCGAGTCTGTCGCTAAATGATGATGGAATTCACGTAACCGCTGGTCCACTCTTAATAATGATGATCGAAGAGGCAAGGTGTTAGATTTGGCCCAGGTGAGTATTTTAATTATTGTTTTATATGGTGATTCTCCCTTTTTCCTTTATTAAATGCTATCATTTTTATACACTTTTCAATAGAAATTATTAGAAAGTTGTAGAAACATGATGAAAGGTAAGGAAATTCTATTTGTTTCTAACACTAATTACATAATAAAACGCTCATTACATCATTTTTATCTCACTTTTAGTGCCGGTTTCAGTTCTACATTTTTTCTCGCGATTCCCGGGTCGATCGTTGGTCACGTGACCCGAATCGCATTACCCATTATTTTATTCTCCCTCTTACACTATATATACAAGTTCTTTTTTATTACTAGATTTTTCTTTATTGATTTTTTTTTTTAATTCTGCAATCAGATTGATGTCATTTATTTATTAAATCATAAAGAACTATTATATGCACAAAAATACATGCAAAGTACAAATTTCCTTAATCAACTTATTTGTTGACAGCCAAAGCCTTTAAATATAATTTATGGTGATAATATGTTATTCCCTTAAAGGATGGGATTAAGATTCCAAACTTCCAATAGGATTAAAACCTTCAAATCACCTCTATAGTCACAATTATAAATTCAAATTGTGTTACTTCTTTCTTATAGAAACTACACAAGAGAAAAAAAAAATAAAAAGAAATTTTTTAAGAAAAAGAAAAAAAGAAAAAAAGCTATTGTCTATTCTAACTATTATTGAAAAGGTTATCTCAGTGAACTTAAAATCCAAGTCTCTTATAATTTCTCACTTCTCGTCACCTATAACCAGTCAAACTGTTTAATTTCCATTAGAGTAGTCAATATCCAAGAACATTTAAGGGCACTTCCAGAAGAGTATTTCTTGAAACTTTATACTTGAAAACTTCTAACTAGAAAAAATGTTGGTTTTCTATTGTTGATTTTTCTTCCAAGTCATGTCTTCTGGAATTATTGCTTTACTTAACTGGTAGATAGTTTCAAGATCCTATTCTTCAACTATTTTCAGGATAAATATTAGTATTTCAATTTGTTATCAGATTGGGATAGGACCTAAACCTTGTAGCTACTTTCTGTCCTTAAGAAAGAACAAAAAGGGATTGCCTTCTTTTACTCACAATTTCTATTTTATATAATACTCCCATACTACTTCTTTAATTAAAAACTATCCAATTCTTTTAGGAACCAATTACATTATCAGTTTGATGTTGCACAACTAAAAACACATAAGAAGTATATGTCTTGTTTACTTTTTTTGAGGCTGACATGATTAACCAATTAGTGGTCTTGACTAATCATCTTTTAGGAGATTTGGTGTAACTAAAAATTCAAGGTCAAACTGAGGTAGACAAAATTTTCCAGAGAAATTAAAAAAAAGGAAGCACACTTGAGAAAAAAGAAGAAGAAAGTTGAAAAAATAATAGAAAGACTAAAAGACTTCTTTGTTCTTATTTTTCTGAATTTTTCTTGTTGATTTTCTTTCTAAAAAGATGTTCTTGCCATAGATCTTTTAGGTAGGTTTCTTGTATTTAGTTACAAAAATGAACAAGAAAAGTGTTTTGAAAAGGAAAAATAAAACAAGTGGTAGCTGCAGTTGTAAGTGAAGTTATAATTATAAGAAAAGCAATTTTGAATCTTAACATTCTAAAATAAAAGCAAAGTTTTTGAAGGCCTGATATGTTTTCTTTAAGATTTACTTATTTAATAAGTTTTTTGAAATTAATATAATAGAAATTTACAAATTTAAAAAAATCTTGTTTTCTTTCTTTTAAGTCTTTAAGCTATTTGCTTTGATATTATTAGATATAAAATGTTTTTAAATATATTTTCAATATTTCCTGATCTATAGGTATCTTTAATATAGTTAATTTCATTATTAATAACATATTTAATTTACCAGTCTTTAATTTTATCTTGAAGATAGGCAGTCATTATTTGTATTTTTTTCATTTATTTTATTTATTTACTTGATTTGCTTTAATAAAAATAAAAAATTAGATTAAAGATCTTAAATTTTATCTTCAAAAAAAGGTTTTATTTAAAGAACATAAGTATTGTTATTGGTCTTCAAGTAATTAAATATATTTTATATAGTTACTATTATATTTAAGATAATAGATTCTTGAAACAATAAATTTAAATTTAAATATTTATAATCAACACTAAAAGGGTTGGTAAAATACTCATCTAAAGTGCGATTTTGTGTGACTATAAAATCTGAGAAGTTAGAGTCTGATATACAGAGATAAAATAAGTGATATGCAGATAGGGCTCCTAATGATACCACTTCGATATCATTTCGATACCAGTTCGATACTTAAATTTACTATAAAAACATATGAGTAGATCACAACTCATATATTCAATTTACTATAGATTGGTACCAGTTCGATACCAGTTTGGTACTTTTTCGGAGCCCTATATGCAGGTGATTAAATAAAAATATATGGGTTTTGATTTTTTAAATGACCAAAGTAAAAGCACATGACAAAGATAAAGCCAACAACAAAGTAGACCTTCTTGCCAAAGAAACAAAAGAATAACTTGAGATCATTTGAAACAACTGGTTTCAGCAAGAAGCCCTAACAATATTATATTGGAATGGGATCCCTATTGATATTGAAATAAGAGACTTTATTAAAGAAATACATAAGAGAAATATCTTAACAAAATGAGCAAACCAGAACCAGATATGAAAAAGATAGGCTAAAGAGATAGATGATCAAGAAAATTTTGATTGGAGAAGTTTCTGGGAAGCAAACAGAGTTGAAAATCTCTTAACAACATCGCTCAAACAAGTAAAAAAAAAAACCTTTCGCATAAAACTAATGCATAATGAACTGTCACCCCTGGACAACATGACCAAAAGATTCCTTACAAAATATGGAAACCTAAACATGTGTATATACTGCCAACAAGAAGAGGAATTCCTAGAGCATCTTCTTTTCTGCAATAGTATTTCAGAAATTTGTAAAGAAATATGGAACCAAAATTAGAACCAAATACTTAACAAATGATCAGAAAGTGTTCAAGTTGAAAAGATACAAGACAAGCAAGCTACCATACAAGACCTTTTACAAAGATGGTATAGGAACAAATTCTTTACAGGAACAAATATCATAAGTATATGCTTAGGATTCTTTTCGAAGGAAGATATTGCAGAATAGACTCAAATGATAATCAATACTAGAATGAAAATCAATGAAGTGAAGCAACTTTTGAAGAAACTGTCAAGAAACATCTGTAAGCAAGTTCAGAAGAAGATATGAAATGACAGATGTGTCAAGCTGCAGGACTCTGGAAAAAAGCCCAAAATATACAAACATAAAGAGAAGAATATCAGTGAAAGAAAAAGAGGAAAAAGAAAACCAAGAGATCAAAAACAGAAAGAAACAAGCCTTAAGACAGTACAAGATAAGGAAGAGAATTTCAGTCTACAGACTCAAAACAAAATTCTGATTTGGGATTGGATTAAAGAAGGAAAGAAATGGTTAGGAATATAAAAAGTAGTCTAGATTTTGTTTAGATAAATTGTAGTAATGAACTGTAGGCAATGATCTTTAAGATTGAACTCTATAAGCAAGTAAATCAGAAAAAGAGCAACCTTTTTCATCTTCAAAGTCACACCTAGAGACATTAGTTAAAGATGGGTGTTCAAGACAATAGAATAGTTTATGTAATATAATGTATTATATATTATTTGTTTTCTGTATAGATTCAATAAACAGTACGTACTTGTTTGACTACAGAAAAAAAAATAAATAAATAAATAAAAATATATGGGTTTTGATTTTTTTTTTTTTGATTTTGATTTTTTTGTTTTTTGTTTTTTTCGAATTTCAATTTTTTTATTTTTTATATTTTTTTTCATTTTTATTTTTTTTATATTTTTGAAGGATTTTTTTTTGAGTTTCAGGTCTATTTTTCATTCTTTTTTTTATTTCAGTTTTTTTTTTTCGGATTTGGAATCTTGGATTTATTTTTAATTTTTTTTTCAGATTTTGGTTTTTCCTTTTTCAGGTTTTGGGTTTTGATTTTTTCAGGTTTTGGTTTTTTTATCTTTTTTCGGATTTTATTTTAATTTGTTTTTTTTTTCAGGTTCTGATTTTTTCTTTTTTTCCAGATTTTGGATTACAATTTTTTTGAGTTTTGGGTTTATTTTCAGATTTTTTTTTTGATTATAATTAGATTTAATCATATAAAGTTTTGATTTAAACTTAATTTTGAATTTATTCATTATTTCTTAAATTATATCATTGAATAATTTAGTCATTAAATAATTTAAGCTTAATTTTGGATTTTTTCGTTATTTTTTAAATTATGTCAATAAATAATTTAGTTATTAAATAATTAAGCTTAATTTTGGATTTTTCATTATTTTTTAAATTATGTTATTAAAGAATTTAGTTATTAAATAAATTATATCATAACAATAATAAAATATCAAATAGTGAAGTAGCAGCTATGCCTATCTATTCAATAAAATTTTGCAAAATCTTTTGATTTTTGAATACAAGATAAATGAAAAGAAAATAACAACTATAGCTACTGAAACTAAAACTAAGTCACTTAAACTATAAAATCCATATAAACAAAAAGAATATCTAAAAGGTGGCCAATAATTTGGCCCTTGCACCAGTGCTGGTTTTAAAGACATAACTCGATTTTTTCTAATTCTGTAATTATTTGTTTCTCTGGTGTTTGCATAATGATTTTATCAATGTTTATACTTCTTTTGGAGTTATCTAGTAGGTTTTAAATTATTTGTTTTTTGTTATTGCAAAAGTAATTGTTTCTTTATTAACTTTTTTCTTTAATGCTTTCTTCTTGTTTATTTCTGCATAATGCTTTAAGAACTTATTTGTGGTTGAGTAGATGTAACTCTAGACACTGTTTCCATTCTTGTATGGTATTACTGTTTTGTGAATTCTGGATAGAATCAATTTTGAGAATTTGTTTGTTTTCTAGCTTCTTGGTAATATTGTTAGTTTTGGGAATTATGTTTCCAGACTTTCAATGAACAAATATATTTTCTATAATTTCTTGTTTTTCTAACCAATTTACTAGACTTCTTAGTTTGGTGATCTTTCAAATAATATACTGTATATTGATGGTTTGAATTGTTTCAGTTTTTTCTTTTTTTCTTATATTTTTTACATACTTGAAGACTACTTTTAGCAAATTGTTTCTAATGAGATTTCATTTTTTTCTTATAATGGAATTGTTTTTTGAGGCTTTAGACCATTGTTATTTGAGATTTGTAAATATCTCATTATCAAATTCTTTTCAGTTTTTTTCTAATGTATCCTTCCATTTGTATCTATTGTTTACTTGTCTTTGGAGATGGTTTTCTTCTGTTATATCTATATTCTAAAGTTGTATGGTTAAATATGTAGGGTTGTAATCAGTTTCGTAAGTTGTCTTGTCTATTTTCTCAATTTGTGCTATAGTAACAATCTACAGTATAAGGAAGAAAGTATGATCCAGATTATACATGTTTCCTTATTATTATAAAAGGAAATTTGATCAATAATACAATTCTGAATTAAATATGATTTCCAATTATTTACTAATTGTTACTTAGTAATACAAACATAATATAGTTTTTGAAAAATATTTAAATTAAATATAAATACATGTATAATCCAGATTTAATCTATTCTATTTTGAATATTGTCTTTATTTTTCTATATGTATTGTGTATTGTGGGGATTAATTTTTCTGAATGTATCAATATATTGGTTTGTTGTTAGCTATTATGTAGTTGGTTTTGTCAGTGAGAATTGTTTGTGTTTGGAAAAGTTTAAGTTTGGTATATCAAGACTTAAATTTGTTACTATGTTGAAGTTTTCAAGAATTATTGTATTCATCTGTGATGTTTTAGCTTCTGTCAGGATTATGATAGCTTTTTCATATATTTATTATGTTTTTGATATAATATT
Organism: Acaulospora morrowiae; assembly: GCA_910591835.1. Taxonomy (NCBI): domain Eukaryota; kingdom Fungi; phylum Glomeromycota; class Glomeromycetes; order Diversisporales; family Acaulosporaceae; genus Acaulospora; species Acaulospora morrowiae. The sequence goes on from CAJVPV010000174.1 coordinate 9,161, forward strand.
GCTAATATGTATATGGCTATTATTCATACTTTTCTTTTAAATTTGAAGAGAAAGTTAACCCAAATGATTTTGTCTTCCCAGGTTTTAGTTTTGAAAATATATCTTGTAAGATCTTTTTGGACTAGGAGGGTTATTCCAAATTCTTTGTTTTGGTAACTACTTTCACTCTAATTGACTTTGAAATTAGAAATTTTAATACATATACCTTTTTTTTTTAAGATATTTATTTCTGTTAGTGCTATAATATCACTCTTGAAGCTAGTGATCTAATCTATCCACAATGCTAATTTACTTGCATTTAATTTGAGATCTTTAGTGTTGATTGTCGAAATGTGTAATGTGTTAATTATATTTATAATATATTGTTATTTTTTATTAGCTTTATATAAATTGGTTTGCTTGATTTCTTTAATGGTTTTGTATTTGTATTATTTATTGATAGTGATTTTATATTGTTTTTTATTGTTTCTATTTGTGTGATCTGTGATGTAATTATGTCTTCATTATTGTAATTGGATTCTAAATCTGATTATATTAGTATTGTTATGAGTTGTTGTATTGTTAAGGGAAAATTGTTGAAAGTATGGTCTTGTTGGTTGTCTGTTTCACTATTGTTTAACTCTTTATTAATATTGTTATTATGAGTACTGTATAGGTTCTTTATGATTATTGTTTATTAATATTTGTTTCTTTTGTTAAGATCTTTACTAATACATATATTGTGATAAAGATTTGATTTATTTTGTCTTGCATTCCATTAATAAATAAAAAAGTTGTATTTGGATATGTCTCAGATCTTTGATACTATCTTCTGATATAAACTGGGGGGTGTTGTATTGATATGAGGAGACTGAGTCTTGTAAGGCTAGTATTTGTTCACTATTAATTATTTTGTAATATTCTTCATCATAGTATTCCAAATTGGTAATACATTCATCAAGTTGCATAATTTGATATTTAATAGTGTTTAGCTCTTATTGGATTTTCTTACGAATATTAATAATATCCTATAGAATTGATGGTTTGTTATTGTCTTGCTAAAGAAATTATAAAATGGCTCCTATATAGGTTCCTGCTCTGGATGCTCATAAAGATCTAGGTTTGTTAATGTTGCAAATTGTTAAGATTTTCTTTGATCTAAATTTCTTATAGAGATTATCAAATTTGAATATTTAATTTTGTTATAGTTGTTTCATTGGATATATTTTTCTTTGATTAAATGTAATGTAGTATCACAGATTGCATATAGTTTTGTTAATATTGGAGTAAAAGAAAATATTGTTTCTCCTTGTTGATATTGCATTTCTACTGCTATCAGAAGGTCATCTTGTGTTTCAAAATTGACTACTACAAATCGTTTGGATTTATAACTCCTATTTGCTAATCTTGAAATTTAGCACTTGCTTTTTTTATATTGTATAAAAATATTTTTTATATTCCATATAATTATATTGGAGAAAGGTTTGTGAGTTTTGTTACAATTTCATGTCTTTGTTTTATTTGTTAAATATCCATTCTGTATTATTGAGTCTTTTTTGATTAAGATACTTCTAGTGCTTACTAGTTTGTGTTTGAATTCATAGTTTTCAAAGGGGATTGTAGCACATTGCCACAAATTTTGAGTTTTTATTATAATTCCTTGAATTTGGTTATATTTGGTAAAGACTTGTTTCACTTTTATAAGTTTTATATTCAAAGAAATGTTTTATACCATAATAAAGTTTTCTTTATTGATTTCTTGGCATCCAGTTTCCATGTATATTAACTTGTTATTATTCAGATCTGGAAGCTTGATGGTTGTTGTGTAATCTGCAGCATGTTAATATTTAAAGATGATAATGATTTTTATATCTTTTTTTTTTTCTTTGCTGTACACTATTAAAAGATCTTCAGAAAAATTAAGAGCTAAAATGATATGTTCTAGTTTTTGATGTGTTATTCTTCCTGGAACTAGTTTTGCAAGGACTTTGATCTTGTGATATTCTTTTTGTATCTTATAGTTCTGTCAAATAGTAATCTTGATCTTGATTTGCTTTGTAAATTGATGATTTCTTTGCCTTTGCCCTTGGAGACTAAAAATCATATCTGTTCGGTATTGTTTTCTTGTTTTATTTTTATTTTTTTATCTGTGTTGTTAATTCTAACTGGTTACATTTTTTGATTTGTGATGTTTTCATGATTTTCTTGTTGGCATTTTAATTCATTAGTTATGTTGAATTGTATTTTTATGATATCACTTCAGGAGGTGGTTGAGTTTGTTAATTCTTGGCTCTGTTGTATTAAGTGTTCAGTGTTTTGTTGTTGTTGTTGAAGCTCTTGATAGAGTTTATCTGATTATACATTAATAGTGTTGATGTCTCTCTTGGCAAGTCTGTCACTTCTCCTAAGCACTTCTCGTGTAATGTACAGTAAGTGTTTGGCTTCTCGACTTGAGGCATGTGAGTTGTTTAGCCGAGTTCTACTAATGCTTTTCTTCTCTTTCCATTATTCGCTTCTCTTGATGAATCTTTACCACTTTTTCCTTTGTGGTCTTAGCTGTCTTATCTCGCGACAAGTACTGGATTAGGTAAGTTAATTAGTTTTTACTTGATTTGGCAACGATAAACACATATCCTAATTAAGAAGGTTAAAATTTAGGGAATGGTTTTTCTTATTATTCATACTGCGTACTACATGACTCTTTACAATTTTCTCTTCTATTTATACCATAAGATAACAAGGAAATTAGACTATCGATAGACTAACCTTACAAGGGAAGTTATGGAAAGTCTATTTTAAACTCTAATTATTTTGCCATCTCTTATGCAACTCCACTGATTATTTCCAATTTTCAGGGTACACGACGCACCAGATCGTGTATCGTGGCCATGCTCCATGCAGTTTCCCTACTAATAATAGTAAGAGTTTCTTTTGCCTATTGTTAGTTGCTGTTGATTATTATGTTTTTTAATTGTGATATAATTTTTTTGATTGCTACAGTGGTGGACTTCTTTATATATGGTTGTATTATAGAATGGCCAAGATCTTTGCTTGCTCTTCTTTCATATCTCAAAATGCATTCTGTTATAGAAAAGAGATTGGATGAAGTTTTGGAGCTTCTATTGTAGCTTTTTTTTTTTTGGACTTTTGTTCTATAAATTTTCAAAAAAAAAAGTTTTTAAGAAATCTGTTATATATAGGAAAGAGTTTTTTTTTTAAAAATAATATTAGATAATATAAAAAAATCTTTAATATTACTCAAGATTATATAATCTGTAAAAATTCTTTTTTTTTTCATACTTTTGTATAATTATAAATTTTATATAACTTAAAAATTATTAATCAATCTAGTAAAAATATCAAAAAACTATATCAAATACAATATTCTAATTATATTTAGAATTAGGTTATTTTTTTTTTATTTTTTTTTTACTTCAAATCAGACCGCAAATCTTGGTGTTTATTAATATAAGTCTTAATTAACAAAAATACAATAATACAATATAAAATAATATTATACTAAAGCTAAACTATGCGATCTTGCAGAACACTCGTCAATAGCTAGTGGCCTCTAAGTATAATTATGGGGAAATGAAAAAGTTGGTTAATTTTGGAGGACACTCCTTGTTTTCCTCAATTTCATAGCCAGCTTTCATTTCAAGACTATAATTCCTATACAATTACTGTGGTCCTATGGAGATAAAAAAAATTTTTATTTTTTTATAAAAAAAGAAGAGAAAAGGGAAGTGTTAAAAGTGAAAAGTTTGTATTGGCAAATAAAAACTCCTTGAAGTCAATCTCAAGTCCGATCGTCTACAACTGGATACCCATTCAATTTCCACTATTTTGTTACTAACCAAGAATGTTTAAGGGCACTTCTGAAAAAATAATTTTTGAAACTTTACACTCGAAGACTTCTAACCTTTGAAGAGAGTTGATATATTATTTGGCAATTTCTCTTCCAACCAGTTCTCTAAGGAACTACAGCTTTATTCAACTAGTGGATAGTTTCAAGACCCCTTTCTCCAACCATTTTTGGGATAATCAGTAACAAAAGAAGCTTATTACTGTATCTGGGATAAAACCTTTCTTCAACCTTAAAGAGAAACAAAACCAATACAAAAGAGGTGAGGGAGAGCTTCAAACTTCTTCTTTATAAAGGGATGCCTTATTACCTTGTTCTTTTCATTAGAACCAATTGCATCATCGGATTTGATGTTGTGTGAGATGAAACACATAAAAGTTACATGTATTGTTTATATTTCTTGTTACATATAGATTAACAAGTCCTAGATTCGAGCCAATCATCATTCAAGAATTCTGGTGTAACCAGAAATTCAGGGTCAAACTGAAGTAAGCAAAATTCTCCAGAAAAATCAGGAAAAAGTTTACACACTTGAAAAGATAGGAGAAAGCTTGAGGAAGATAAGAGAAGAGTTTTAAAAACTGTACCAGTCTTTTCTAGAGTTTTGAATCTCTGGAGAAAAAGAGGATTGTGTTTTTTCTACAGGTTCTTTTTCCTAATAAAGTTTTTTTTTTTTTTTGAACACTAGCTGGGCCTTGTCCAGTATATTTTATTAGTTTGTGACATTTACATTAGTTATTTACAGATTTATATACATTAATGTTATAACTTCACTTCTATTTATATATTAGACTATATCTAGAATACCAAATATTGGCTTTGAGCTATTTGATTTATTTTTACTGCAGTGCAATGAAAAAAGTGATCAAAAACTAATGTGCCAAGACTCCATTAGTGTTAGTAAATAATATGTATGAATAATTGTTTTGTTCTGTGTTTCACTTGTATTTTGTGTACCATCTTGTTATCTTTTCTGTCTATCTTGCGACTACTATTTCTTTTTCTTTTGGGTTTTGTATACCAGTTTTCTTTTCCTTTACTGGGTTTTCTTTTTTTCTCATTTTCTTTCACTTCTTCTTTTGTGCTGTGATGTCATTTTTTTCTTTCCATTTTGCTATTTTCTCGCATCTGTCTTTCCACCATTTCCTTAGTTTCTTGTCCATTTGGTTTGTAATAGCTCTGCATGTTTCTATAACTTTTTGTTCTACCCTGTTTCTAATATATTTGATAGTTTCTTTTGTGAAGATTGCTTTTGTAATTAGTGTTCTTGTATGTTCCGAGTCTATACTGATAGTGTTCCTCTTTGTGTTTCTCTTTGTTGACCCTGGTACTGGTTTCTTGTTTCACAATTTTGTTGTATTTCTTGGTGATGTTTTTTTTCCAGTGTTCATATATCATATGCTGAAGTGTTTCTACTTTGCCTTTGTAGCTCAGGCATGTTGCTGTTTTATAAATGTCTAGTCTTCGCTCTGCTAATTTGTTCAGAGTTGAGAATTCTTCATTAAGCATTCTGTAGTGAAAGTTTTTTCTTATATGGTCTTGTTTGTTTGTTTTGTTGCTCGTAATTGGTGTCAGTTGCTGTGCCTCGTGTGTCACTTTCCAGTCTATTTCTTTTCCCTGCCATCTATCCATGCCATGTGTCAATTTTGAATTAACCATCTTGCCAGCCATCATGCGCTTTGTTGTCTTTTAATGAAACTGTTTGTATTTGTATCTAGGATTGTATCTTTCCAGGTGATGATAAAGTAGGTGACCTTTTATTTCCTTTTCCTTTTGTCACATTTTGTATTGTTGCCTTGCTATCTGTGTATATGTTAATATCTGCCTTGGTTGATACACATTTGAGTAGGCTGAGAATTACTATCAGTTCTGCCCTGTTGGATGATAGGAAGTCTTGTATTTTTGTTGAAAACTCTATTTCTTTATTGGTTTCTTTGTTAATTGCTAGCTATCCGATTCCCATTTTGCATTTGTGTGTATCTATTTCTTCTATGGATCTGTCGGTGTATGCTTCAATTGATTTCCATGTTTTTATTCTGTCCTCTCTTGTTTTTAGCTCATTTTTGGTTTGTAAGCTAACTTCTATTCCTTTGTATATTTCCGTTTCCTCTTTTCCTTGACTTGTTTGGGATTCTTGTTTTCATTCTATGATTTTTTGGATGTTGTTTCGGATAGTAGATGGGGATGCCTGATTTTTTCTAAAGTGCTCATTATTTAACTATGTATCTTTGAGCTTTGTCCTGTTTTTATGACTGGAATTATTATTGTATTTTTCTTGTTAATCATTCTGATGCATATGTTGGTTCCTTGTTTGTTATGTTTGCATCCAGTACATTTTTGTAGTGGTGAGTCTTCTATTATCCATATTATGTATTGTACTTGGATAGTGCTGCCTTGCTTTTTTCTCCAGTTATCTTTCTTACCTATGTATATTTGTTGGTTTATTGTTGTTGCTAGGTATTTCGAGTTTTTGATATTGGTGTTTTGTATAAGTCCTACAATGTTGCATTTGTATCTGTTGGTCGACCAGTTTGGGTGGCAGTGCTGTTTTCTGATATCTGTAAACTATTTTGATTGCTGGTCCATTGCTTTCTTTTCTGTCATAGCTCTGATTTGTCTCTATTTTAGCAAATGTATTTGATATGCATTTGTTATTTGTTCAATGAATATTAGATTTTGGATTTTTAATTTTTGTCTGTTCTGTTTGAACCAAGTTTGTTCCTTTATGCTTTCGATTATATGCAACTGTGCATCTAGGAATGTTTTGAGTTTTCCTTGTATTGTGTTGGGTGTGATGTTATATTTATCTTCTCTGATTGTGTTAATGATTCGATTTAACAGATTGTTTTGATCTATTTGGATAGTGATGTTGTCTGTTAGGATGTCTTTTGGTGTCCATGTTGTGTTTTGTAAATATTGTAATCTTTCTCATGCTATGATGTCACATGTGTTGTGTTTGTTCAGGTGAACAAGTATTGTTTTAATATGCTGTTGTATCTGCTTGCTCTCTGTACTGAAAATCTTGTACCCAAAGTGACAGTATATTCCACTGTTTATTGCCATGCTTGGCATGTTGTTCTTGTGTTTGAAAGCTGCTCTAATCATGGCATCCCACTTGTTAAGTATGTGCTTTGTTACTACTAGGCCTTGCATGAGATATGTTACCACTAAGATAGTTACATGATTGATTATATATCTTTGTTGTTTATCTGTAATGAAGCATCTTCTCAATGTGTTTGTTGTTGCTTGGATTTTTTGTTTGATTAGTTCTAGTTGATGTTTTTTGCTTCTTGTTGCTGTGATCCATATGCCTAGGATTCTGATAGCTTCAGTTTTTGGTTTTGGTGTGATCTTGTGACCTTGCATTTTGATATGCTCAAGTTTTCTGGATTGATTGTGATAAGTGCTGCTTTTTCTGGATTAATTGTGAGGTTGGCTATTTTTGCGAAGCTTTTTGTGGTTTTGGTAATTCTTTATATGTCTTGCTTGTTTTTCACTAGCCATATTGTGTCATCCATATAGATTATCAATGCCACTTTTATTGTTATGGTTTGCCTCTTGCCATGTTTTCTCATTGGTTTTTGTGTTGTAAAGCAGTATTCATGTTTGGATTTTTCGATTTTTTCTATAAGTGGGTCATAGTATATTCTCCATAGCAGTGGGGATATTGTGTCACCTTGGTTTATCCCTAGTTCAGGTTGAAATAAAGCTATGAGTTTATGGCATGTTGTGATATAGTTGTTGTAGTTTTCAAGCAGGTTCATTATTATGTTAATAATGTTTGTCAGGATCTTGATTCTCTTCATAAATTCTTCTAGTATTTTATGGTTTATGAGTCATATGCCTTGCTAATGTCCTGGCTTAGGATCCAGCATTCTTTTTTGTTTTCTCTTGCCTCTTCTAGAATATTGTTGATAATGTTAATTGGTTCATGTATGTCTCCTCCTGGAAGTCCTACCCAGTTTTTGTTGGATACAATTGGATGTTTTATCATGATCTCTGCTAATCTGTTATTAAGCAGTTTTGTAAATATCTTCTTGATTGTTTCGAGAAGCATGATTGGTCTTACTAGGTTAAGGTTGTGTTGCCAGTCTGTTTTCTTTGGGATCAGGTAGATAATATTCTCTTGTCATTTTTTGGGAATTTCTTCTATTACTAGTATTGCATTAAAGATTTTGATAATTCTTTCCAGTACTTTTCCTCCTAGGTGTTTAAGGAGCAGATAGCTGATGCTGGATTTGTCAGGAGCAAAGTTGTTTGATGTGTTTTTGATTATTTTCTTAATTTCCGATATCTGGATTGTTGCTAATATCTCTTGATACCATTTTTGTTTTATGTTTTCTTTGGGTCTGTACTCTTGTTCCCATGGTGCCTATTCTGTTTGTGAGGTATGGTCATGCATGACTGTGTGTTTCTGAAAGTGTGTATATGTCATTTTTTTTATTTCGTTTGAATCAGTAGTGATTGTGACTTCTGATTCGTGTGTTATGATTTTGTTCATTTGAATCATTGGTCTTGAATGGTTTAGGATTGATGCAATCATCTTTTTCTTGTCCTCGGTATAGTTTATTTCTCTTTGTTTGATGGCTTTTTGGATTTTTTTCCATTATTCCTGTCTGTCTGCTGTTATGATTGACTTCTTGATGATTTTATAGATTTGTCTAATACCTGCTATCCGTGTGAGGATTTCTTCTAATTTGAGGTTGGTGTCATCCCATGGTAGACTTGATGTATGTTGCTTATCTTTGTTGATTTCCTTTACCAGTTCTTCAATCTTCATCTTTGTAGTGTCTGTTTTTTCTACAAGGGTAAAGTATCTTCTGGCTAGTGTGTTTAGTTTTCTGATCATAATAATTTTTTGACATCTTGTTGATGCTAGGTGGGCTGGGTTTTTCTCTTTTTTGTGTTTTTTTTTCTTTGGAATGTGCTGGTGAGCTGCTCTGCAAATGATTTCTCATGTTTTGTTCCAGAGTTGATTCAAAGTAAGTAAGTTTGTTGGTGCGTTAGTTTCTTGTCATTGGATCTTCTCTTCAATTTGTTGTTTATAAGCTCCCATTGCTTTGTTGTTACTTTTTTATTATTGAAGATATTATTGTGATTGAAGAATAGTGGTCTTTTTTTGGAGGTGATGACTTCTGTGATCTTAATTTGGCATGTTGCTATATCATGATCACTGTGTGTCAGCATATTTGATGACTCTATGTCTGCTTTTATTAGGTTCCAGTTGTTGTTGGGGGATATTCAGATATAATCTATACATGTTTTTGTGGTGCGCCTGTTTGTCCAGGTGTATCTTTTTCGTTCTGGCCATATCTCTCTGAACGTATCCATGTGGCCCAGTTGGATGAGAGTCTTGATTGTTTGTGATGTTAAAAGCTGGTCTCTACTTGCTGGTTGTTTGTCTAGCTTGAGGTTGTGAAGAGCATTAAAGTCTCTAAGTGTGATTATACTCCATCCTTTGTGATGTCTAGTTCAAATTCTCTCTTGTATCTAGGTGATTGTCTTTTTATAGTTCTCATTGTTTTGTGCTGATATATATATTCCGATTATACTTATGTGTTTGTGGCCTTTGAAGTTCAAATCGATGCATATTCCTCTTTCTGGTATGGATTCGATTTTGCCTATATGGTTTGCAATGTCTTCTTTGATCATAATTGCTACTCCTGCTCTTTTGTTGTTGTTGCTCTAGGTTGTGTGGTACCCTGTAGTCTTCCAGTGTCTGTAGCTATCTGAAGTGATTTGTGTTTCTGTCAGTACTGTTATGTTTATCTTCTCTGTGCAGTACCTTGTCCATGTGTTCCTTTTTGTCTGGTTGTTGAAGCCTCTGACATTGTATGTTGCGATCTTTTATGTTTCCAGTTTTTTATACTTTTCTATTTTGGTTTAGATTGTAACTGTTTTGGTTTAGTGGTTATTTTTCTTAGTGTTTGTTCTTGGTTGGATATTGTTGTTGCTTTTTTGTTCTTTGTGTATGATGTGGGTTTGGGTGGACTGTGATAGTATTAGGTGTTTGGATTCAGGTGTGACTTGCAATGTTGTATATTCATTTTCTATATTGGTGTTGCTGTTTGTGTTTGTGTCTTCTTCTGGGTAGTTGTTAATCGATTTGTAGAGTGTTAAGAGATTGTTGGTGATGCTTTCTGCATCTGTTGTGTTGCTTTGGTTGTTACTTATATTATTGATTAGTGGTAGAAGTTCTTGTGTTTCCAGGAATCAAAGTGTGGATTATATTGGACAGGTCGTTTATTGTTTGATTGGTATTGTTGATGGTTTCGTGAATTTGTCTCTGGCGTGTTTGGAGATCTATGATTTTCTGTGCTGCAGTTGTCTTGTTTCCTGATGTTTGGATTTGGTTTGCGGATTCTTTAGGGGTCTCTTGTACTTCTGTTTCTTCTGTTTTCATGGCGCCAATGCCATTCTCTTTATAGTACTCCAAATTTGTGATTCTTTCATTTATGTTTGTTATTTGTTGTTTATTTCTTGTATGTCATGTTGCATCTGTTGTAAGAGCTTGAGTACTGCTTTTATGTCTCTGTTTTCAATTGTGTGGTCTGTTCTTCTGCTGGTGCTGGTGTAATATCTTACTGCTGCTGCATATGTGCCTGGCCTAGTTTTTCTTGTATGGAGTGGAATGTGCTTCCTGATTTTCTGTGTTTTTGCTGGTTTGAATTTTTTGTAAAGTTTTTTAAACTTTGTGGCTTGCTCTCTGTTATACTCTGACCAGTGGTTTCTTCTTTTTTTGATTAGGCATATAGCTGCCAGATATGTGTCACTGTCGCATATAGCACATAGCTTGGTGTCGATTTGTATCTATATAATTTGTGTTTCTCTGATTGTGAAGTTTTGTTATATTGTGTAACTTAGATCATTTGTATTTTCGAAACTGATGATTGCAAATCTCTTTCTTTGGTATAATTCTCTATATAGAATATAGCATGTTTTTGCTTTAATTTGTTGGCAGATAGTGTGAAGATCGAAGGCTGTTGTGTTGGATGAGAGGTTTGTGAGCTTTGCCATAGTTTGGCCTTTTTCTTTCATTTGTGCTAGGTTCTACTGTACATCAAACACCCTGACCATGTCGACCTTGAAGAGGATGCTCCACATGTCTGTGATCTTCTCTTTGCTGCTCTTGTATTTGTATGTAATGATGGCTGTTTGTCACATCTGTTGTGTGCTTATTGAGATGCTTATGATTTGCTCATATTTGACAAAGGTTTGTTATACTTCTATGAATTTTGCATTAAGGGAAATATTCCATACTCTGATATTGTTTTTCCTTTTTTGAAGGGAATCAGGCATGGATATGAACTCCAGATATGTATTTTTCAGATTGGATAGGTTTATGGTACATGCTTGCACTGCCACATAGTAATTTTCGAATGTAGCAGTGATCAACTTTTCATCTTTTTTCCCTTCGCTGCAAATATTGATGAGGTCTTCGGGACAGCCTAATGCTTTGGTAAGGTATTGAATTTTCTTTTTGGTTGTGTCTCCGGGAAGTACTTTTGCTTCAATTCCTACTTTGCTTCATTGACATCCATATATAATGCTTCTGTTGAATGAAGAGTGTGGTCTTGGCTTGCTCCATTGGTGCATCAGTTGTTTTCCTTTGTCTTGGGTACTCCATGTAACATTTTGGTGGTCTGTTTCCATTTCTTTGTCAGAATTGTCTAGTCTTGCCCATTTCTGTGAGTTGTCTTTTTCTTAGAGAATGCTTGCCTGTTCAATAAAGGGTTTTGTGATTGTTTCTATATGGAAGCTAAAGTTCTTTTGTTTGTAAATATCACTCCAGAGTTCATGTGTCCCGGGTTCTTGTTGTTGTTCTTTAGCTCTTCTGTAACCTTGTCATGATTCTTATTGTCCTGTTGTTCCTTTCCATAGGTGATTTGCTTAATGGTTATTTTTGGAAACTTTTTAGTTTGTTCCTGTTCTGTAACTTTCATTTTATCATTTTTTCCTTTAGTTTGCAATTGTTTCTTTGCTGGTTTTTGTGCTAGGTATGGTATTATTTCTTTGCTTTTCCAGCTGGCCATGTTTTTGGTGAGCTTATTCAGGTTGTAGTTGGGCCTGGTTGAGGTCAAGGTGCCTCTGAGAGTTCTGTTTGAACTCATGTCTCTTTCTCTTCACTGTATTTCCTAAAATAGTAATTGTATATAAGTGGGAAAGAGTTTCTGATAAAGTTTTCTTGCCTTTAACTTTATAGATAGGTATTTCTTATATTTATTTGCAGAAATACAAGAAGTTTATGTCAAAGAAAAAAAGAAACAAGTAGAGGAGACTGTAGTCTCTTGATGTAAGTATTGTTAATAAAAGTGTATAGACTTTATTACAAAGAAATATAAAAATTTCCTTGAAACATCTGTTTTTTGTGTTGGCAAAGGGATCAGCAGAAAGAGTTTACATTTTTCATTTAGAATTAAGTTATTATTGAAAACCTTTTCTATTTATCATATAATATATTTTATTAATTTTATTCAAATTAATATTTTAATATTTTTTGTATAAAATATGAATTTTGTATTAAAGATATTCTATATATTTTCAAATATTTTAAGGCTCTCAAAAAGTTGATCAAATTATCAAGACTATTAATTAAATTCTTTATTTAACTAACAATTATAAACTAATTTCATATATATAATAGGTATTGCTACTATATAAAATAATAAACAGAACATTTTTATATTAGACTTTATTAACTGGATTAAAACAGTAACAAAATCTTTAATAATATAATTTGAAAACCATATTACTTTATTATTAATATTTTAATTTCTATTGGAATTAAATGAAATTTTAACAAATTTATCAATTTAACTAATCTCTTCAAATGAAAAAACAGTAACACTTTATAGGCCAAAACCATTTTTATTACTATTCTATAAAAAGAAATCTCCATTAATCTATTTTTTATAATTGCTAATTCATTTATTCAATCTAAATATATTTACTTTAAATATATTTATAGTTTAATATTTTCATTATCCTATTCTGTTTTCTCTAATATTGAATAGATATTTATAGCTTCTTGATATCATTTGACAAGATACAGTATATTGTTTTAAATTTTCTTTTCAATATTAGTTACATGGTTACTGTAGGCAAGTTAACATTTAACTCTTTGTATTAACACATGAGAAATGTTGTTTCTTTTGCAATGTATACCTTGTCATATACAAATCAAATAAAGAAATAATTTTTATCTACAAAAAAAATATTTTTTGTTAAATATTTCTTAATGTTTAAATAATTTCTAATAAAATTATATTAAAAATTAATTTCAAAACTTATTAAAAAATTGGTTTCAAAGACTTATAACTAGCACTGCATAACCATTGGGTTGCTAAAATAATACTGGATATATTTTATTTTTTTGTTAATTATTAAAATACCAAACATTTATAATTATCAAACAAGAATTATCATGGATTTTCATTTTTTTAAAAAATTAATTTTTATAAATTAACTTATTATTATAATATTAAAAACAAATCATTATATATTTATATCATTTTTGAATTAGATTTTTATCATTTATTTTAAAAAAATTTCATCATGCAAAAATTAAAGAATCGAGCATGTAATAGTATGATTTACTGTATATTACAAGCATATAGGATAAGAAACTTAATCTTGAAAATATAAAAGAAATGTATTAATGCATTAGCAGTTGTTCAATTTTATTTTTGTTACAGCTGCTGTATATTTTGTGATTAAGAAATAATCTTTTAAACTAAGGGTTTATCTATATCGTATACAGTACGCTGTAGCTTCGATCTAGTCTATTATGATATTTGATTTTTGGAGTTTTTAAATACTATGAAAGCTGTTATCAAAAATAACACCCTGAGTGAAGGTCACCCAACAGCTCAACGCTGCATTAGAACTGGGATAAACAAGTATTGTAACAATATGAGCTGATTCAAAGCATTCTTTTTTAATAATATAGTAAGCAGAGAATGTTTGTATAAGCCTGAGTCGGCATAAGAAGGCATTTGTGCGTGCTACAACATCATAGTATCCAAAGAAGTGTTCATTTTTAGTCTGCCACATTAAAGTTTTGTTTCCAAAAAAAACAATTTGGCTGGTAATTTTTCCCATAAATTATATAGTTCTGCTTCTTGTTCATTTTTTTCAAAAACGTACATATTTGCAACAAAAAAAATCTTTAAAAGCACTACAAACATTAAGAACAATTCTTGCTGTCTCTTCAATATATTCACGCATTCTGAAAAATGAAAAGAAATCTTCTCGAAAGATTATCAAAGAATTTCGGGGAATATCTAGAAGGAGGATGTGGATATGATGTAAAAATACACGTTGGGAAATATTATGATCAGAAAACATTCGAAGCGCATTCAATGATGCTCGCCGCAAGATCACTTTATTTTCGAAGGAAAATTGATGACATACCTATGAATTCAAGAAAAAGTGTTATTGAATTACGCGAATTGGAAATTCCACCAAATATTTTTAAACCATTGTTGAGGTAATATACGCGCGTATATTCTGTGTGCATACACATTTTTGACATTTATTCCGTCGTTTGTACTAAATATATTCACCTTAACATCTTAGATATATTTATACTGGAATAGTACCGCTACATAATCTTGAAGCGGAAGACTTTCTAGATATTCTTTGTATCACGAACGAACCATTACTAAGCGATGATCCGAGATCAGTGGTTGATTTTATTCTCGCCGCTGACAAATTAGAACTCAATGAATTGGTAAACTATCTTCAAAATGTCCTCATAGAAGATAGAACTGAATGGTTATACAAGAACATGGATAAGATTTACGCGCGAATTTCCAACCACCCTTCATTAAAAACTTTCAAAAATTTCTACAAGGACATCATTAGAAACAATATTGAGTTGATGTTTCAGTCGGATAATTTTATAAACATACCATTAAGCGATGTAATTCTAATGGTATCCAGGGATGATCTTTTGGTGGATGAAGTTAAGATCTGGAATCAGGTGGTCAAATGGTGTGTCTCTCAATTCCCGGATCTCTCAAGAAATCCCGAACATTGGACATCTAAAGAGTGCAACAATGTGAGGTCAATGATGGAAAATTTCATTGGTTTAATTAGATGGAAATATATTTCCGGAGATGGATTCACCAGTCATGTTATGCCATATGCAAAAATTTTTCCAGGTAAAAGATGTTAGGATGTTTTCAGTTGAATGTAAAAATAAAGACTAAAGTTATACTGTATCATAATTACAAATTTCATTGTTAGTGAAGCTATATCAGGACCTTGTGATATATTATGTGAATAAAAATGAGAGACCGAGATTTCTTGATTTACCAAGGCGTGTAGGGAAAATTGAGTCGAATTTGATACCCTTCAAGTATGCAAGTCTTATTTCGCAATGGGTCGAAGATCAAAACGAGAAATCCACTTGGCAATGGTTCGCATCAAAAAAAGAAGTAAACACTGAAAAAAAGACAATCCAATATCGTTATAATCTTCTTATCCGAGGTAGCCAAAATGGCTTCAGCAAATCTGATTTTCTCAAAGCATATCTATATAAAGGACCAACCATTACACTCGTCCGACTCGAAGGGACAGATTTAATAATCGGAGGTTACAATCCAACTCCATGGACACCTTCCGAAAAACCCGATCCTCGAACACGAAAGAGTTTTATTTTTGCATTTGATAATGTCCACGGCAACCCGGTGGAAGTTGGAAGGATCAGTAAGATAGAAAATTCTGGGACCTATCCTATAATATCTATAACCGATAAAGGTTTAAAATTCGGTGAAGATTTGTCTTTGACATTTGCCGACATCCAAAATGAAATAAGTTCCACCCTGAATTATCACAGTATTGAATACACTCTACTTGAAAATGTTCAAAAGGAGTTGGAAAATCCTATTCAAGTAAAGGATTACGAGGTCTTTTCGATTCATAATATTTCATCTCCCGATCAGTTCACAATATCGAAACGTATCATCAGACGTGCTATATTATATATTCGAGATTCTCTACAATTTATTTTTTTAGATATTTTTCCAAAATTTATGCCACTTCTTTTGAAACATACCACATTATGTATTCGAAATTCTTCGCTCTTTATTTTAGGTATTTTACAAAAACTTATGCTACTTTTGAAACATATCATATTGTATATTCGAGATTCTTTACTCTTTATTTTAGGTATTTTACTAAAATTTATGACATATACCATATTGTTTATTCGAGATTCTTTACTCTTTATTTTAAATATTCTTCACAAGCATTTTTCTATATTTCTTGTTTTCATATCAATTATTCTTGGATTTTGTGTTCTGTATTATTTTGGATATTGGGCTCTATATTATCTTAGATATTTTTTATGGCATTTCGGGTATTATGTAATATACTATGGAGATTGGATTTTCTGGGAATTTATTAAACTTGCCTATTTATTTTACTTTATTCTTATTGTTATCTTTTATTTTTGAAAAATAAAAATCGGTTTTCTATTTACATATTTAATATTGACCTTCTATTTTGAACCTATAATTAAAACTTAATGCTAGGAGAAAATAATTAATGATTTTACTGAAGTCCTTATTTTTTAACAATGTAGTGACAATATAATAGGGATGTAAATTTTTTTAAAAAAATAATAGCATAACAGTAGCAATTTAAATATAATTCTATTATTATATTGTAATATAATAAAAATAATGCAAAAATAAAGCAGTTGCAATTGTCAGCAACTATTCTGTAGCAATATAGTAATATAACAGTAGTATAAAAATTATTTAAATAGTGGCAAAACAGTTATAATATAGTTTCTATTCATATTTAGCAATATAAAAATAATGTAGTAACAATATATCAATAATGCAACAATAATGTAGTAACAATTTAATAATATTATTATAACTGTTCTATTATTATTTTATAAAATAGGTATTTTTATTAAAAGTATTAAATTAAAAATTTTTAATTTCAATAATAATAATAATAATAAGTTTTTTAAAAGAAAATAATATAACAAATTTTTTCATATTATCTAGGCTTTTATATAAAGTTTTGCAATTTGTTTAATTATTATTATAAAAAACTATTTTTTATCTTTTATTAACAAGATTAATACTAAAAATTTTATTGTATTTTATTAATTATTATAATTATTTTTGATTTAATGTTCTAATTTTTTTTTAATCAACTAGCAAGGCCTTGCCCAACATACTTTATTTAATTACATGTGTATTTCTTGTTACAAGATTTACTATCTATAAACTATTCTAGATGTATGTTTTGCTATATCGATTTGACTCCATATCAGCTTATTGCCATTGACTTATTTTACAGTATGTGTTAAGGCTAATGTGCCAAGGCTCCATTAGTGTTGTTATTGTATGAATAATAATAAAAATTGAAATTAATTATGTTTTTCCCAGTTTAACCAGTTCTCTATAAGTTTTTCTTGTAATTTTTTTGCTTTTTCTGTTCTTTTGAATAGAGATTTGTGCTACCTTGTGTTTGTGGCCTTAGTATCAGCTTGAAGTCTTTATTTTTTCTTCTGCTTATGTTTTTGTCTTTTTTTTTTTTTTTTTTTTTTTTATCGCAAACAGGCATTAAATGCGAGACATTTATTAAACATGGTTTATCGTCATTACATTAACAAT
>CAJVPV010000175.1:0-26632 GCA_910591835.1 Acaulospora morrowiae
TCAACTCTGACCATTTTCAGTGATACTAGCCACAAAACTTTAATCTTAGCGTGACATAGTTGGGATGGTCGTATCTTCGTTATTCGGCGCTTTTCAATTGGGATACTTTCTTTTTTTCGTGAACTTGATTCTCGGTGTTTCATAAAGCGACAGGCGAAGTCTTTCCGAACATTACCATTTACTTGTTTGTACGAACCCCATTGTGTCCAGATATTCGAAACTAACGGCCACCAGTTTTCATCAAAATCTTCCATTGGGATTTCCAATGGAGAACCAACATCGAAAAGCAAATCCCGTTTTTCATCTGGTGTGAGATTTGCTGCTGGCCTAACGGTAGAGGACACTTCTATTATTTCCATTATATTTTTTTTCTCTGTTATTGTGATAAACACGGTAGTTTTTTTAGTAATAAATGAGTTTCAAGGGCAAAAGGGTGTATTGTAAGGAGTAAAATAAGTGTTAAGACGCAACAAATATCACATGACTAATTTTACCGGAGTATCGCAATGAAAGACGAACAATTAATAGAGATAATATGTAATTTAAAATCACTTACCTTTAATAGTCTAGAATTTCGATCTTTTTCTTTAGTGTTCTAAAAGTTTCTATCTAATCGCTATCAAAACATGTATAAAATTCAACGAAAAATATTAAATAAAGAATAGAAAATTTGGTCAAGTCAAATCCGCCTCTTCGAGTGTTTTATTGATAAACTAAAGTGACGGCTGCGCGAATTCTGTTTCCAGCTAAGGGACAGGCTCGCCATTAGCCCATCACAGTATTAAGAACATTAAATATAAGGGTAGAACGACTGAACAAAGAAAATAATAAACAAAATAAAGAAAAGAAGAAAAAATTTTTAAAAAAAAAACATCAAACGCCACATGTATAATGATAAGCAAAAAGGACCAATTACAATTGGTAACCCCACGGACCAATCATGATCATCGGCATTATCACGTGATTTGTCTCCGCTTTAGACGCCCCCCTTTTATAGTAATATGACTACATGTATATTCAATATGTCTTATGACTTGATTCCATATCCTATTAATTTGCTTCTTTGCTATATCATGTATATAACAATTCTGACTTTGACTGTGCCACAGGATCCATACTGTATCCTGAGAACTAGACATTCGGAAAAGTATTTGATCCACCCCTGACAATCTATAAGTCTGAGACATATTTCCAGATGACTGTTAGATATATATATGGTGTGATTCTGACCCCTGATAATGTGATATGTTGTCAAGCATCATTAATTAAATTACTATAAGTTAATATAATCAAATTAGAAGAATAAGACCATAGAGTGTACTATCATCTATCTTCCTATCTCAGAAGAAAGATATAGATGGAGAACTAATAGTAGGGAGACACTTTGTATAGATGGACCAATGTGATATGCTAAAGTTCATAAGGGTGTACTAAAATTAGTACAGTTCTAAGATGTATAAGATCAAGCGAAAGAGACAATGGTGATTTGTTTTGTAAAGGTCAAGTTATTTTATTAATAAAGAGGAAAGTTCAACCTTGCAATTCCAAGAGGAATTGGAAGCATTTATATATATATTTTTAGTATATAATTTGGTACATGATAAGTATATGCTATGGTAAAGATATAAGCTAAGGTATAGGTACTATTTTCATCAGAATATTCAATTATACTATCAGTTACATAGATAAATACTTTGGCGAAGATAATATAGGAAATAAAGATAAAATAAAATATGAATATTCTAGAAATGGTAAAAATGCAATAGGTACAATATGTGCCGAAAGTGCAGTAACAGATCTGTAATACAAGATTATTCTAGAATGAACAATATTATAAGGATGAATGCTATTAAAATTAAACAAGAGATAATAAAGATCATTAAGTAAAAATCAAATATGACAATTCTCCCTTACTAATTTATGAGTTCTATAAATTTAATCTTGTGTTAGGGCAATAAAATTAGAGTGGGACAATTGTCTAATTAGACAAAGAGTAGTGGATCGGGTCCTATAAATATGATGAATTTCCACTTTACTAAAAAGGTAATATGTACGTGTAAAAACTGAAGAATAATATCTGGTGATTTGTGAATTCAAGTAGAATCTTTGTGTTTGGCTGGAGGTTGTTTCCAATAGTTCCTTAAGATAGTAAGCATACACAAGAGTCATAATTCTGTTTCTTCTTTATGATGCCCTTTGTAACTTCTGATAGGTGCTCAAAAGTTGTAATTCGATAGTCTGCAGGAGATCATAAGGAGCTGATGCAACATCCACATCTTCAGGAGTATTTTGTAGCAGATCTTCAACCAAAATGGTATAGGCAGCCATGAGATTATTGTTTGCACGTTGGAAATGTTCAATTTTGAAAAAGGAACATGTTGTTTGGGGCAGCTGTCCTTTTTATAGATTTTCGTGAGCATTTTGGAGTTCTTGGTAGGTTTCACAATTTTGAATATTTAAGATCTTTTCCAAAAATCATTGAACAGGTAATCTTTATTCAAGATAGTATCAAAAATGCCTCGCACTTATAGAAATTCTCGCCATCTTCCACTTCGTCACTTGTACTGGAACTTTGTTTTCTGGTTGCAGCAAAATCTAGATGCTCGAGCTGAGTTTGGTTTCCTGGAGGAATATATCTCTTCCCTTCGTCAAGAAATCTTAGGATTGCAACAGTCTCATCGGCACCTTGAAAAGGAGCTTGAGGGTCTTCGTCAGGCTAGAGGCAGTTTTCCTCAAGCTGTGAAGTTGGAACAGGAAAGAGTTGAGCTCAGGTTGAGAATAGAGGCTGGGTGGGAGTTGCTTCAACAAATGTTGTTTTTGCTTCCAGCTGGTTCTGGAAGACGTTTCTCTTTTTAGGTTTGGTTTTATCTTCTTTCTCTTTTCCACATGGTTCTTTTGATTTATAGAAGAGAATATGGTAGATGCTGGGTTTGCTCTCTGGCCGGTGATAATATATGATGTGGATACTCTCTGGATCATCCATACTACACCATGTTCTCTGCTTGCTTTTCTTTCTTTCAGGTATGGTCAAGGATCCAAGGATGCTTGTTCTGGGCAAGTTGAGAACTGGGTTACCAAAGTATCTGCATCCACATTGCATAACCTGGGTACTGAATTTTTCAGTAGCTAAAGGATGCTTCTATGTATATGCTAGGTTCCCATGCTAATCGGTCGAAGTATGGTTTCAAGAGAAAGAGGTTAATTGGAGCAGCAAGAACTTTTTCTTCCATCGTTCTGAGTTTGAAGACATCATTTGGCAAGGTATCATGGATATAGAAGGGTCCTTTCCATTTTGGTTTCAACTTTCCTGTGAAGTGTTTATCCCTGGCAACATCATACATAAGTACCTTATCTCCGATTTTCAACTTTTTATACCTTGTTACTTTTTGATCGAATCTCTGTTTCTGTTTTTGTTGTTCCTTGTAAATATTTCTTCTTGTTTGTTCTTGTTGTTGTGGGAGATCTTCTAATAAAGTATACAATCAGTCAAGAATTGTTGGTTGCAATATTTCATTTGTATCTGTTGTAGGCATTTGTGGTTTTCGTTCATAATGTAAATAAAATGGTATCATTTTAATTGAAGATTGTTTTGATGTTCTATAGGTGAAAAGTACTGGCGAAATATGTTGATTCCAATCTTCTTTGCCTTCTGTTAACTTGGCAAGAGATTCACACAAAGTTCTATTAAATCATTTAATCAATCTATTGGTTTGAGAATGGTATGGTATGAATAATAAATATCTTATCTCAAATTATTTGAGCAATCCATCTATTGTTTCATTTCGGAAGTGTATCCCTCTGTCAGACAAGATTTGTTTTGGGTATCCATGTCTGCAAATAATGACTTGATATATGAATTCTGCAACACATTTTCCAATAGCTTCAGAAATGGCTTCTGCTTCTGACCATTTGATAAAATAGTCTGTTGCAACGATAATATACTTGTTTTCTTGTTTGATAATTGGTAAAGGTCCTACAATATCTATGCTGATTTTGGAAAATGATTCTCCAACAGGAATAGAATGTAGGGGTCCTGGAGTTCTATATTTTCCACGTTTTTGGCATTGGTCATATAATCGAATATAGTTTTTAATATTTTCAAACATTTGAGACCAATAATACTGATTACGAATTTTTTCAAAGGTCTTGTTAATGTCTAGATGTGCACCAGTTGAATGGTTGTGCATTAGATAAAGTATAGCTTCAATTTTATGTTTTTGAACAACTCTAAGTAATTGGTTTTATGTTTTTCATTTTCTGTCTTTCTTGTAAAGTTGATTGTTTTTAACTTTGAAAAATTTGCTTTGTAATTGTAAATGTTTTTGTTGATTGTTGTTTAAAGTGGATGATAGTTTATTGTTAAGAATATAGTTTTTCAATTGATGATATTGTTGGATATCCATATTGTTGACTTGAAGTGCCAGGACACCAACTACCTGGATTGGATTCTGTTTTCTGTCAGATTTCTTTAATGTTTTCTTTGAAAATTATTTAGTAATAGGTGACAGGATTGGTATCCATCCATCAGATTGAATTGTAAAGATAATTTTTGGAATAATTATTAAATTCTTCTCTATATCATTTGAAAGTTTGTTCAAGTTTTGGAAGTTACCAATAATCATCAGATAATTGAATAGGTTCTTCAAACTCTTCATTTCTCAATCTTGTTCTTGGTATTCTTTGGAAATCGTAGTCTTGCAACTGGTGTTTGAATCTTCTTGGTAACAATGGTTGTGATCGAATTTCATCCAAGATAATTTGAGTGGATTGAGTTATCACTAATCAAGTATCATCTGCCTTTTGTTTTTTTTTACAGATATATTCATCTTTGAAAGGATATCTGTTTCTATCAGACAACTTTTTACAATAGTTACAAAAGGTATGAGTGTAATGGTCTTCAGCTCTTTCTTTATACACAAAGCAATATCTTCACATGATGAACCATTCAACTTTATAGGGCACATCTTTAGGATTAGAATTGTAAGATGCAACAGGATTGGCAGTTGCAAAGCTATGTTCAGATATTCAATCATCATCTTTTTCTGTTTGGAGCATATAGATAGGTTCTTCTGTTTCGTATATTTATGACATAGCATCAGCATTGTTATATTTTTTTCCTGCTCGATGGATAACAGTGTAGTTGTAAGGTTCTAGATGCAGGATCCATCTGGCTCTTCTTCCTTTGAGTTTAGACATTTTTAATCATTGGAGGACAGAGTGATCGGTTATAAGATAAAAATAACTAGTTCTAAGATATTGATGAAAATGTTCAATAGCTCAAATTACTGCTAAACATTCTTGTTCGGTTGTGGAATAGTTTCATTCAGGTTTGGACAAACTTCTACTAGCATATGCAATGGCATATTCTTGTTTTCCTTCTTGTTGAACAAGAACTGCTCCTAATCCAATACCAGAAGCATCAGTATAAAGATAGAATGGTTAATTAAAGTCAGAATATCTCAGAATTGGTGCAGAAATTAAGTATCATTTTAACATTTGAAAGAATCTTTCTTGATTTTCGATCCACTCAAATGGTACTTGTTTTTTCAAAAGTTGATTTAATGATTTGGCAATAGTAAAAAAATTCGCAATAAATTTTTGATAGTAGGATGCCAATCCTAAAAATCCACGAAGTTGTCTAATATTGATTGGCTTTGGGTAGTCTCTTACTTTAATGATTTTATCATTATCTGGCATGATTCCCTCACGACTAATTTCATGTCCTAAAAGTTTGACACTGGCAAGGAAGAAGTGACATTTCTCCATATTTAACTTTAGATTTGCCTAGTGAAGAACATCCAAAATAATGCTGACATGATTACAATGTTTTTGAAAGATTCTTGAGTAGATAGTTATGTAATCTAGATAAACTTCAACAAAGTTTCCTTTGTATTTTTCAAGAAATTCATCCATTAGGCATTGGAAAGTGACAGGAGTATTGCACAATCCAAAAGGCATAACATTGAACTTATAAAGTCTATATTTCGTGATGAAGGCTGTTTTTTTTTTATCCTCATTATTCATCGCTACTTGCCAGTATCCACTTGCCAAATCGAGACAAGTGAACCACTTGGCATCTTGAAAAGAGTCCAAAAGATCATCGATTACAGGTAAAGGATAGATATCTTTTTCTGTCACTTCATTCAGTTTTTAAAAATCAACACAGAATCGCTTTTTGCTATTCTTCTTTGATATAATCACAACTGGTGATGCCCAAGGGCTTGAGGTCGGACTGATAATTCCCTTCTTTAACATCTCATTAATTTCATTCTTGATAAAATCTTGCTGATCTAAAGATGTTCTATATAAACATTGTTTGATGGGTTTTGCATTTTCAGTATTGATGGAGTATGTGATTACTGAAGTTCTTTCCAGGTCTTAAGTCTGTTCTTCTTTTGAGATATGTTTTACAAACACATCTTTATTTTCTTTGATTATTTGATCAACTGTTTTTTGTTGTTCAGGCAATAATATGCTGATCTCTTGGGATGGTTCTTGATCAATCACATAATCGGAGAGATAAATCGCTGAATTTTCTTCAGGTTCCAGGTCTTCTTTTTCTTCATGTTTCTCATTTCTTTTAGCATGGTCAGAGTAGTAAGTCTCTTGTTCTTCTAATTCCTCATCATTATATTTAATTTCTTCTAGTTTATCATCACTGTTTCTGAATTCGTGATGTACTGAGGTGTTTCATCAGTAAAGTGAGTTGTTGTGATTTTGACAGTTTTGTCATGGTATTGAATCTGAAGGGTTTGGATATCAAAATCCCACTTGGCTCTCATCTTTTGGAACCAATCAATTCCTAAAAAAAGAGTTTCTTCTTGTGATTCAATGACCTGCAGCTTGATTGGAATGATCAAATCTTGAATACAAATTTGAGCTTTTGTAATTTGATCCAATGCATGAACTCTGTTTCCATTTGCAGTGATTACAATAGTTTTGGATGGAGTATCTGGTTCCAATCCTAACTTATACATCAGTTTGTTTGTAATAATACTGACTGCAGCTCTTGAATCAAGAATGGCGATCACTGGATTTTTTTTGATTCTCATATAACATTTCGCTGATGAAGTCTTTCTGGCATCATTTTCTGATTATAGGTAGTTTGTTTCTATTGCCTTCTTTGGTCTTTTGAGAATTTTAACAAGATTCTTTCATTGGTTTGGGTATTGAAGCATCTGTCCTATAGTGGCAGTTGATTGTAACTTGAGAATATCTTCTGAAACATCATAAGGTATAAGTTAATCTATCACCAATGGTTGAGACTTCATTTTCAGTTTCTTTGTCTGGGAAGAAGTGGATTGAACTGGAGAAGGCTGATAATAGATAAATGGGTCTTCTACTTCCATTGGTTGGACAGTATTCTTTCTTGATCACAGATTAAATTTCTTTGCTGATTCTGATCGTTTGACTTTTCTTTCTGTTCGTTTCGATTTGTATTGTATGGTTTAGGTCTTTTTTTTTGTTCCACATAAACCAATTGTTCTTCTTTATCACTGGATTCTTCTTCTTCAGAAGTTTCTTCAACAGTAATATAGTTTATACGTTTATCCTTTTTGACTTGTTGTGATTGTTGTTGTTGTTGATATCGAGGTTGAATATATGAATGCTTTTCTGAAAGGCAATATCAGATTATATGTCCTGCCTGTCCACATTTGAAACAGACTCTTGTATCATTTCCAGATGTATATGTTCCTGGTGTTGGAGTAGTATTGGACTGAAAGTATGGTTTGTTCCTTCTTTCAATTTTCGAGTTCAGGTTTTCAATTTGTTTTGCAAACTTGAGATGCATTTTTTCAAACTTCTGAACAAGTTCATCCATAGGATCACAAGAGGCTTCTTTGCTTTTGAATCCAAAGGTCTTTTCTGGTTTGGTTCTGATTGGCTGTTTATGGTTAATAAGGTCTTGACCATTTTCGTATTGTTGAGCAAGTAGGAGTGTAGCAGCAATATTGTTAGGTGCATTCATAGCAACAAGAGGTGCTACTTCTGGTTTCAATCCTCTAAAGAAGTGGCGGAGTTTTTGAGGATTGGTTATATTGTCTTCAAGATCTACTCGCTTGATAAGTTTTTTAAAGTCTATATAGTAGGAGTCCACAGATTCGGATGGGTCTTGTCTTCTTCCTTCCAAATCTTTAAGCCATTTGTTTTGCTATCGTTGAGTATAGAATTTTGCTTTAAAAGCAGTTTCAATATCTCCTGGTTGATAGGTATTTGCAGTGTAGTCAGATCCATTAGTGGTAATATAATTGGTTCACCAGTCATCAATTTCATCTTGGAAATAAGCAGCTAATATTTGCATTGCCTTAGTCTGTTTCCATCCATTTGCTTGTTTGGCTTTGATAAAGGCAGAAAATCAAGTTAAATGATCCTGGGTTCCATCTCCAAAGAAGGGTTCTATTTGAAGAATTTGATTGTTATTATTGGTCTTCAAGTAATCAAGTACAGTTTGTGTGTTTGCCATTGTATTTACTGAAGTATTTTCTTGAAATAGTAAATCTAAATTTAAATCTTCATAATTAAATAAGTAATTGATAAGGGAATTATCAAAGATAATAATAGGAGTATTTAAAATAGGTTCAGATGAATTGGAACTTGTATTTTCAAATAAATTATTATCAATAGGTTGTGTAGTAAAAGGGATGTTAAGGAAAGGGGAAGGTTCAATAATATCAATATCTGCAGGGTCAAAAACAAAATTGTAATAAATATTAAATACTTTGAAAGTTTCTTCAACAATTTTATCAAGATGTACAGGTTCAGTGTATCTAATAGATAGAATTAATTGTTCTATTCTATTAATATGGGGAAAGAAGTTACTAATGTGTTGAATGAAGTGATAATAGGTTCTAAACAAATATTGGGAAGCAGGAAAGGTAATATAAAACCAATTCCAAAAATGGGCAAAATAAAGATTGTAATTTTCGATAGGGGGAAAGCAAACAGTACAGAATTCGTCTGGTTGTCTTTGTTGGAGAGCCTCTTTAATTAATTCTGGATTGTTTAAATGTAACTGATCATGCAAATAGTTAATTTGTTCAAATGTTTGATAATTTATCATGAATTTTTTACCACTGATATTCTCTTTGTTAGACTTTGGATTCTCGAATTACAGTCAGTCTGTCACTGTAAATATCTCCAATATTGAACAAAGTTTTCACAGTCTTCTTTAAGATTCATTTCTTCACAATTTCTTCAAAGTTGATGAGCTGTATCTCACAGTTACCACCAATTTGTCATCTATCTTCCTATCTCAGAAGAAAGATATAGATGGAGAACTAATAGCAGAGAGACACTTTGTATGAATGGATCAATGTGATATGTTAAAGTTCATAAAGATATATTAAAATTAGTACAGTTCTGAGATATATGAGGTCAAGCAAAAGAGGCAATAGTGATTTGTTTTGTAAAGGTCAAGTTATTTTATTAATAAAAAGGAAAGTTCAACCTTGCAATTCCAGGAGGAATTGGAGGTATTTATATACATATTTTAGATATATGATTTAGTACATGATAAATATATGCTATGTGTACTATTTGAGTTATAAGATAAATACTATCTTTATCAAAACAATCTGCTATATGTGTTTTCATAGAGAAAAGTGCTCTGGTAGAGATGAGTAATTAAAGATAAATTAGAGAAATAAGTAATATTTTAGAGCAAGGATAGCATGAAAAGCATAGTGCTTGGAGATAGTAGATCAGTCATATAAAGATTATTCTAGAATAGACAATATTACAAGGGTAAATGCTATTAAAAATTGAACAAGGGTGATGAAGATCATTGAGCAAAAATCAAGTATAACAATTCTTTCCCACTAATTTGCAAGTTCCATAAGCAAGTTGTTAAATTAGAAAAGATAAATTCATATGAATAAGCTTCTTATACTATTCTCAAATTGAAAATTTCATTAATGTGTTGTTCTGATAATCAATTTCTATAATTATATAGCTAATACTCAAATATTAACAATGCTTAGCAAGATTTACTATGCTTGCCACATGATTCAAGACTTATATATTCAATATTACTTTTGTATTTACAACTGATATTTTCTTTGTTAGACTTTAGATTCACGAATTATAGACTGTCTGTCATTGTAAATATCTCCAATATTAAACAAAGTTTTCATAGTTTTTTCATACAATTTTTCTTTTATCAGCTGTCAATCAAGTTTTCCTTGTATTGTTTATCCAGATTTCACATATTAAATGATTATTTCTCCTAGCTATATTAGGTCAATCCATTCAAGTTTGCTTATATGCTTGTTTTTCTTAAATGATATACAGTAGTGAAGTAAATTTCAAGTTGCAAATTCATAATGGCAAAAAGTTCTTTTTGTTTCCATTAGTTTTTCAAATAATTTAATATTTAAGAATTGATTTTCATTCAAATATTGTTAAACTCCTCAAGTGCAAATTCAACTATCATTTTTAAAGATTTTTGCATATTGTTTGTCCAAGGTATCCAATTTTTTTGAATTATTTCTTTGTTTTAATATTAAGTACTGATTTTTCTCCTTTTTTTTTTTCTCATTTTAGATTTGTTATCATTATATCCAGAAGTCATTCCATTATTCGCTCCTCCAATAAAAATCCATTGGAAATTATAGTCAATTACTTGGAAGAGCATGCCAAATATTTGCAAAGATGTTTATGCAGGTCAGAACAAAAATAATCTTCTCTTGGAACAAAAGTTGGAAACAGTTTTAGAGAAAATAACTACACTTAAAGAAGAATGCACCAATCATTTGACTGTAAATCAAACTCGATCAGGTATAATTGGTGTCCTCTGATATCGTATTGCTGAACTTGAATCCAGAAATAAAGAATTAGAAAGAGAACTCCTTCGTTGCTAAAGAACTTCAAGTCCTAACACAAATTCCTGGGCTTACATGGGTGGTCCTTGGAAAAAACAATATTGTCTTCCATATAATAGAGATGCCATGCTTATTGGATATGAATATAAACTTAATCCAAACTGGGTGCGATTAAATCCTGGAAGAAATCCTAGGCCTCATTCTCTCAGTTATCAAGAAGAACAAGAAAGAAAGAATAATAATAACAATAATAATAATGTGTAAGATTTTGTTTTTAAATAAAGAATTATTTTTGGGTAAAACGGTTGCTATTGATAAGAAAAATGACACATTGGAGCTAGGGTTCTGACTGGTTATTTTGCTGTCATGTTTTTTTGTTTTATTAGGAAATCTTATATCAGCTTTTTTTAATCAGTCTTTTCGACTTTTGAATTCAATTAGAGGTTTACCTTTTTGACCTTGATGTTTTGTTCTGTTTAACCTAGCTTTATGAATTCATTACAAGAAATACAGTAGTCACTAAGTATGCTTTGTGGGCCGACTGTAATAAAAGAGGAGAACTTAATGGGTCCTCTTCATTACACTGTATTTCTTGCTTGCATTTTAGTTTTCAGATTTCTTTCTTCACTTCAAGGGTTCAATAATACTTGTGTTTGGGCAAGTTGAGGACTGGGCTATCATAAAATCTACATCCACGTCATATAGCCTGGGTGTTGTAGTTTATACAGTAGCTAAAGAATATCTCAAGATTTTAATGTTTCTTAAAAATATAAAAGTAATAATGATAATAAAATAATAAAGTATCAATAAAATTAAAAATGTTTTGTGAATAAAATAAATGAATATATTATTTGTATCAAAATGAATTGAAAGAATAGTATTAATCACTTTGATAATTTCATAAATGCTATAGCCTCAAACATTATCCTGCTACAATTTTGTGCTTCATGACTGACCAGCCTTTAACCAGTATATACTATGGATTCCTAAGAATCAAGGTCGTCTACAGCTATGTAATGACTTTATGAAATTACTCAAGCAAATAATAATATTTTCTCAAGTCTTAAATAAAGAAGTAAAATGATATATATGTTACTAAATACTAATAGAGTATGGGGATAATCAAAGGAATAACGAAGGAATTATAAAGGAATTATAAAAAGGGTAAGGATAATTAAAAGGGATAAGATAATTATTAACTTCACTTTTGTCTTTTTCTCTTGATGGTGCAGTATGGCTTGTTCTTAATAGAGTGAAATATAGGTACGTGTATGCTAATGGGTTTTGACTATATATGCTAACCATGTCTTTGTAGGTCTTGATATGGCTTCGTGGGAACAGTTGGTTAATTTGGCAGTGGAAACTTTTCCGTAAGCTTTTTTTTTTTTTTTTTTTTTTTTGTCATTATTTTCGTCAGTTGGCGGTTATAATAATCATCATTGTTATCATCCTTACCATGATGGTAGTATAATGTTGATGGTGATGGTTGCGATGTAGAATAATCTTGATGAATCGGGAAATAGTTGTGTTGATGAAGATTGTACCGACCTTTATCCAACCCATATGGATTCTCCTGAATAATCGTTAACTTGTGAATTGTGATCCTCAGTGCCAACAAATTCGTAGTCGGTGCTTGTGACTGCAATTGATTTAGTGGTGAAAATGCAATCGCGATCATGATTAGGATCATGATTACAGCCATGACAGCTTATTGGCTGCTTCAATGAATGCATCGTAATTCGATTTATTGGTGGGCATGATGTTGGACACAAATCTTTAACATTATTTTCAAAAATTGAACATTCAAAAGAAAGAGCTTGGTATGCATTTACATCTTCAAGTGTTTTGATCTTCGGGCTGTTATTGTTGTTAGGTAAGCGGTCTCTTTACATACGTGGTTGTTTTTGATTCATGTCTCACTTCATTCCTCTTCTTTGGCGTCATCATCTTCTTCATAATGGTGATGGCGTTGGGCACTGGCATCATCATCTTCTTTGTGATGATAGTAGTAGTGTTTATAATCGTCGTCATTGTCTTCCTCATGATGGTAATAGTATCATTATCATTGATCGTGATCATGATCGTGATCACGATTATGACAGCATTCCGGCAGAGTCTCTTATAAATTCCCGTAACCTGGCATTATCATTGGATATTCGTGACTGGTAAGTATTGTTTCCATGTAGTTTTCGTCATTTGGAATATACAACAATTCCTGACAGGTATAGTGAGCATGGTAAGCTAACGCCAGCTTATTTTTTTAACCCTTTAAGCTGTTGATATAATGGCATATGTAGATCCTCACGACTAATACCTTCAATACCTACTCGCACCATGGCATCTTTCCGGTAATCAAGAGAGAGTTGGGTATATTGCTTCTGATTATTTCCTTTCTCTTCATGTAGCATAACAAACTCAACACTAATCATTGCTATTATAATAAAAGCTAAACTAGGTCTCAAGAGAAGTACACGACTATTAAGCAATTCTGAGTTATATGAGTTCGATCCAGAAAAAGCATCATGAGATCTGTTCGTATAGCCACCAACATAATTTGCATAATTCACAGGTGGAGGTGGTCGCGAACCAAAATTCTCACTTGCTATAGAGCTGCTTTTGGGTTGCTAGACCAATAAATCATTTAACAATATTTGGAGTATGTTGTATAACAATATTTTTCATGAATGGGATCAATTGGTGGATTGGTAACTTGAGCGAAAGCTAACAGAAGTAATCATAGATTAACCGAAGTTGAACTGAAAGACAAGCTAAAGGTGGGTCATTTCTCATTTTCGTAATCATTAATGTTCTTTAATGCTTGCATCATTTTTATTGTTAAGATTTTGATTGTTTTCAATATTATTTAATAGTAACGTCTCTATGAATAGGGACTAGTCGGAGCATTAGACATTCCTTGCTGCTTTGATATCTTTGGGAATATATATGCATGCATATATATTCTAGGCATGCATTATCCAACTCATAAGATAATTAAACTTTTTCGATCTTGATCGTGATCATAATCATAATGGTATTTTGGCATTTTCAGTCGTCGGTCTTGGTCATATTCTCTCGTCTTGGTGTAATTCCGGTAAGTCACGATGTTTTCTTTCTTTTGCAGCATTCTACCATTGGCTTCTAACTTTTTCTTACCAGTCTTTTCCTAGCCCCATGCTTCATGTTCGATTCACCATCCATGGGTTCTCCTTGACCCTTGGCAATATCCATATCCCTGGCTTAGCTACCGGAGTCTCATCGGTAAGTTTTAATTTTTTGCCTTTGGTTCTTCGCTATTCTTTTTTTTTTTTCTGGACAGTCCTTTCTTTCTTTAGGAACTCGTCCCTTAATTTTTTCAATGTCGCGGCATTTATTCGTGATCGTTGGCACCCCGGTATAACCTACGGGACCAACGACTTGTTGAGAGATAAGCAGTTTCTTTTCTCTCTTTCTTTAGCCGTTCAGCTTCTTCCTGTAATTAACATTTTGTCGACACCTTACACATACAATATGATCTTCTCATGTGAAATTGTACGACTATCGATTTGAACATCATGTCCACAACTTCACTGCGAAGGAACAACGAATGCCTTCCGCCTTTAATCAACGTTAATCTGTAGTCTGGCACATTCTCCTCCATCCATTGCATTTTTTTTTTCTTCTCTTTTTTTTTTCTAAAATGGCAAATGCTAATTCGCTGTTTCTTATTCTTTGTGCATCGATCTTCTTACGATTGTATGGCATCTTGACAGTATCCTTGGAGCCGTCGTCACTTGACAAGGCAAGTTTCTCCCTTATGTTGGGTCGGTTGGAAGGCTTCTTTTGGATCACATAGTTTCTTTAGATAGGAGTGGCGAATTCCATTATTATGGCATCATTTATTCATTTAATAATAATTAATTTTTAGGGGGAGGTGCTTATACTACCGATCCCGTGATTGTTATTCTTTAGGCTTTACTTTTCTTCTGTGCAAGCCATTCCGGAGCTTCTATCGTTATATTTGAACTTCTTTTAGGTCGGGATGATGCTTTTTTATCTATTCAGCATATACCAGCAACTGAATTCTTCTTGGATAACATCGTTGGAGCGGAATTGGTCATTGTTTCTTGGATCGTCACAGACACAATGGCGCTTTCATTGCTCCTTAAAGATCGAACTTCCTCAGGGGCAATTTCTCAGGGGTGGCAATTAACAAGTGTTCTATTTTTGGGTCTTGATTGCCGAAATTGTGTTTAACAGATGAGATGCATCTCACAGTCACCACCAATTTGTCATATATTTTCCTACCTCAGGAGAAAGATATGAATGGAGAACTAATAGCAGAAAGACACTTTATATGGATGGACCAATGTGATATACTAAAGTTCATAAGGGTGTACTAAAATTAATACAGTTCTGAGGTGTATAAGGTCAAGCGAAAGAGGCAATGGTGATTTATTTTATAAAGGTCAAGTTATTTATTAATAAAGAGGAAAGTTCAACCTTGCAATTCCAGGAGGAATTGGAGGCGTTTATATACATATTTTAGATATATAATTTAATACATGATATGTATATGCTATGGTATAAATGTAAGCTAAGGTATAGATACTATCTTCGTCAGAATAGTCAACTGTGTCATCTGTTACATAGATGAATACTTTGGCGAAGATAATACAAAAGGTAAAAATGAAATAAAATAAGAATATTCTAGAAATGGTAAATGTGCAATATGTGCAATATGTACCATATGTGCCGAAGGTACAATAACAGATCTGTAATACAAGACTATTCTAGAATGGACAATATTACAAGGGTAAATGCTACTAAAATTGAACAAGGGATAGTGAAGATCATTGAGCGAAAATCAAGTATAACAATAGTTTGGCAAATCTTGGTGTCAACTTCTTGATAGGATAGTTTCGATCCACAGGATTGTTAAAGTTCTATAGGAATAGTAATACTTGGTCTCCTTTTTAAAACGTTAGATGGTATTGATATTGATTGGCATATTTCGTTTGGCAGTCTTATGCTTCCATCAAGATATCTTTAGTGATCTTTATCATAATATTCCAGTAATACATGAAGTTATTGATGGTCGGCACAGAGGTTGATGTCGCAAATGTTAAGGGTGTCTTGGGATGTTGTTTACAGTCTAACTCGAAAAGTGTAAACCCTGTTAATGCTTGCTTGGCATTGTTATATACGAACTCGGCAGTAGGCAAGTACTCATCCCATTGGTCTTACTTGTAGGTGATATATATGTGTAACATTTCTTCCAGGATCCTGTTGAGACGTTCTGTTTGTTTATCTGTTTAAAGATGGAATGCTGTTGACATAGTGGTTTTTGTATCCAGTTGTTAAAATAGGATTTGCCAAAAATGTTTGGTAAATCTAGCATCTTAATTCAACACAATGGCTCTTGGTAATCCATGATGTTTAAAAATTTAAGAGAAAAAGATCTTGGCAACTTCCGGCATGATGGCAGAGATATGCATTGGACAAAAGTAGGCTCTCTTGAATAGGCAGTCAACAAATACAACAATGGTATCATGTTCTTTCTTGGTATAAGGTAGTTGAATGATGAAATCCATGATAACTTCTTCCCATTTGTGGTTCAGTATTGGCAGAGGTTGTAGTAGTCTGACAGGTTATTGATTGCTAGGTTTGTTTAATTGACACAGGTCACATGTTAGTACATATTTTTATATGTCTTTACTCATCTTGGACCAATAGTAACTTCTCATGATGGCATTCAGGGTCTTGTCAATACCCGGATATCCGATAATGTCAATGTTATGGTATTCCCTAAGGATATAACTTCTCAACATCTTATTCTTAGGAATGGCTAAGTAGTAGTCTTTCTTCAGATAGATGTGATCGTCATCCAATTTGAAATATTTAGCACAGGTTTTGTCTTCTCGGTGGCTTGGGTCGGGTCTCTCAAGGTTATCAGAATTTTAAAAAAATACTTGTCGCTAGTATATTCTTCCTTAAAGGTTTTGTCATCTGCTAGTCTGGTGGCAAGTATAGAAATAGTAGCTAGGTGTGACTGTCTGGAGAGGGTGTCTGCTACAATATTAATCTTTCCTGGTTAGTATACTACTTTGAAATCATTGGCTTGGAGGGTCTCTAGCCATCTGGCTTGTTGTCTGGACAAATTTGATTGGATCTTGATATATTCAAGAAGGTATGGTTAATGATGACAGTGAAATGTTATTCTTTTAAATACATGTGCTAGAGTCTGATAGCATACATTATAGCTAATAGTTCCTTCTTATGCACAGAGTAGTTTTGTTTGGCTGGGGACAATTTCCTAGAGTCGTATGTGACTGGCTGTTTTTTTTTTTCATGGTCTTAAGTTAGAACAGCTCCAATGGCAAAGTTAGAGGTATCCATAGTAATAGTGAAGGACTTATTTGAATCAGGCAAGAGCAAAACTGGGGCCGTAGTAAGGGCTTCTTTAAGTTTTTCAAATGCTTCTTGTTTAGCAGAATTCTATACAAATTTCTTGTTCTTGTGCAGGAGGGTGGTGAGAGGGATGGCAAGAGCAAAAAATCCTTGAACAAACTTTCTGTAATAACTTGCTAATCCTAAAAAGGATCTGACTTCTGACACATTGATAAATACCAGCCAATTCTGAATAGTAGTGATCTTTCAGAAATCCACAGTGATTTCTTTAGCAGAGATGTAGTGCCCAGTATATTTAATTTTGAGTATAGCAATTCACACTTCTTGGTCTTGGCATACAGTTGGTGTTGTTATAGAGTGGTCAAAATAGTTTTTAGATGTTGCAGGTGGTCTTCTTTGATTTTGCTATAGATCAAGATATTATCCAGGTACATGATGACAAAATTATCTAGGTACTCCCGGAAAATATCATTTATCAGCATTATAAACGTTGCGAAGATGTTGGTCAATCCAAAAGATAATACAAGAAACTTGTAGTAGCCATATCTGATTCTAAAAGCAGTTTTTGGTATATCTTCCTCCTTGATATGGATTTGATAATATCCGGAGTACAGGTTGATCTTGCTGAAGTACTTGGCTTCAGCCAACTGATCCATGAGTTCTTCAATCTGGGGTAGGGGGTACTGATTCTTGATGGTAACCTTATTAAGGGCATAATAATCAACATATAGTCATAATGTTCCTTCTTTCTTGTATACAAAAAGCACTGATACACCAAAGAGGGAAATACTCAGTCTAATAAATCCTTTATATGATAGTTCGGCCAACTGTTTCTTGAGTTCATTCATTTCTATGTATGATAGTCAGTAGGTTGATCTTGATAGCAGTTTGGCTCCTGGCAACAAATCTATAGCATGGTCAATCTTTCTTTTTGATGGCAACTGGTTGGACAGCTCTGGTGGAAAATGTCAACAAATTCCTTAATAATTACAGCTTCTTCTAGGAGGAGTTTGGTTTCTTTAATGGTACCTTTATCTGAGATAGTACATACAGCATACAGTTCTTCCTTAGGTGGTATTTGGGCAAGTTGGTATCTGGAAATAAAAATAGAATTATATGTAAGACTTTTATTAGCTTGATTGATACTGGTATTAATAGTAATATAGTCCAGTTCATTTGGAAAGGATAAGGTATTGGCTCTCCAGTCAATATTGGGATTGACTTGAAATAACCAAGGCTTTTTTAAAATAGCATTGTATCGTTGCAGGTTCAAAACTTGGACAGAGATTCCAGAGATATGGTATTGGTCCAACTCTAACTTTTTGATCTTTACTTTAGTAGAGACTTCCTTCTTTTGGCCATCAGCCAGTTTCATGGTAAAGGGTTTAATTGGTTCTTTCAGCAATTGTCATTGATTAGCAAATTTTTCATCAATAAAATTCTTGGAGGCCCTACTATTCAGTAGGATCCAGGTGGAGTGTCTATCAATCTTTTCATTAAAATGGAGTAGTTGTTCTCAGTTTTCTTCAATATGGATGAACTCAGTATCCAGGGAAGTGGATTGTTCTTCTATTACAGTAATTTTGGCTTTAGTTTCAATTTTCTTTAATCAATAGTCTCAAGCATAGTGGCTCATTTTTTTACAATTGTAGCATTTTACTTGTTTCTTTTGGTGTGGGCTGCTAGTGGATAGTTTCCTATAGGTCTCAGTGTGGTCTAATTCCATTGGGGTTAGTTTGGATCATTGGTTTCTTTCTTGGGACTGGTATCCTCGAGTGGTGAATTTTCCTGTTGGTCATTCCAGACCAAATATGGCAGTATTATATCAGCTCGCAATTTGGATGGCTTCGTCGAGAGTTTCTGGAGACTTGTAGTTTACTTCTATTTTGGTCACAGGCTTCAGTCCTTTTATAAAATAGGCATCTCGGTTTAATTGATGCATATCATCAATTTGGCTTACCAGGTTTCTAAATTAGAAGGCATATTCCTACATAGTTACTGTTTGAAGCAGGGTTTTAAGTTGGCGACACAGATGTTGTTAATAGTGTGGGAGTTGGAAGATGATTTGGAGTTTTTTCTTAAACTGGTTCTATTTGATAAAAGTGACAGTGATGGAATCTTTGATTTTGTTGACAAACCAATAGAGAGTAGCATCCTCAAATCCCATGGCAGTATAGTATACCATCTATCTTTCTTCTTTAATTTCTTATGCATATAGAATATTTTTTGTTTGGTGCAGCCAGACTTCCACATTTTCCTCAGGTTCTCCTCTGAATGTAAGAATTTTCAAAGATATTCTAGGTATAGTAGTAGTAGTGGTCAAAGAACTTGATCCAACAGATTGTTTTCCCTTCTCTATTGCAAGAGTTTTCAGAATTTCTTGGAAGGTCTTTATAAACGTGACAAATTGGGTGGCATCCATTTTGGTAGAGTTTCGCTTGGGGTTTATTTACAAGGGGGAAATTTTTTGAATCTGCTGTTATCAAGTTATAAAAGTC
The DNA here is from genome assembly GCA_910591835.1 of Acaulospora morrowiae. Taxonomy (NCBI): domain Eukaryota; kingdom Fungi; phylum Glomeromycota; class Glomeromycetes; order Diversisporales; family Acaulosporaceae; genus Acaulospora; species Acaulospora morrowiae. The sequence goes on from CAJVPV010000175.1 coordinate 19,706, forward strand.
TTAAATAAATTATTAATGATTTAAAAAGACAATGAACTTGAGTGATTGTAATTTTAAACATCAACAGAGTTGGAACTTTATTAAGATCAAAAGGGTATTCTTTTATATATGTCGGCTTTATACAACATAAAAATACATAAATAAATAAATATAAAAATATATATATCTATATTGGACTTAATTTCCGGAGACATATGTACTTAATTAACATAATGAAATGAAAAAATAAATAGAAATAAATAAAAGAAAAAGATATGCATACTCTATGGCCTTATTCTTCTAATTTGGTTATATTAACTCATAATAATTTAATTAGTGGTGCTTGGCGGCATATCACATTGTCAGGGGTCAGAATCGCACCATATATGCATCTGGCAGTCGTCTGGAAACGTGTTTCAGAATTGCAGGTCATCAAAGGCAGATCAGATACCTTCCGGGGCATCTGATTTATAGGATACAGTATGGGTTCTGTGGCATAGTCACAGTCAGTATTGTTATATTCATCCATTATATTTAATATTTTTGAATATTGTTTTTTCAAGATTTTAATTTTTTAAATTATTCTTTTTTTATTAAATAAATTTATTGAATATATACTTATACAGTATATTTTTTATAAACTTGTTCTTTCTATATAATACTATAACAGGTTATAATTTAATAAATTATTAGATTATTCAGCTTTAAAAATGATTTATATTGTATATTCAAAAATATTTGTTATTTTTATTTCTTTAAACTTGTTTTCTTTGTTTTAATATTAGTTATTAATTTTTTCAAATTAATTATTATAATAATTATATTTTTCTTTTTATGCAAATTTTATAATTATTATTTGTTATCTCTTTTATATACATCAGATGACTTTTTCTATTATTTTTTTAACTTTTTCTTTTATTTCTGATTCTATTGAAAGCTCTGCTTTCATTAAATCTTATATTTTCTTTTCCTATAACCAGTATATTACTTTAAAATATATATTGAATACTTAATAAAGAACTTTAGATAATATAAATAAATCTAATAGAAACATTGAATATTAGTTGATTGAATTAAGTTTTTATAAAAAAATAAATCTCTAAAAAGAAATATTTATTAGTTAATTAGAAGTATAAATATTTGAAAAGATTAATATAAGGATATATAATAATATTAAAAAATAACAATTTTTTTTTTATAGTAGAATTGCATTATATGTTAATTACTTTATTGATATATATATAATATTACAATTATATCAAATATCATCTGTAATATCTAATCTACTTATTGCCTCAGCAATACTAATAATATTTATGAAGTAGGTTCATATTTTTTAAAAAGAACTTATCTAAAGGATAGAAATCCTATCATTAGTTTTAAACCATCTAATCTATTGGTTCAATTTTATGTAAGGACAATAGATATTGTTAACTATTTCTTAAGTTACTTATCACATCATACCTTTTCACTTACATTTTATATGGCAGAGGAGCCACAACATGAGATATGTACTCTCTAATAAATGCTTTAATTTTTGACTATTGGTTGGCTTTAAGCTATTAAATTTAGGGGCTCTTATAGCCAAGTGATATATAACTTCTTAAGAATTATACAGGCTATGCTAAGCAAGTTTTCAAGTTTCTTAATTTCCTAGTAAACACTTCAGTTTTGAAATCAATTGACTTAGGCTGTCAAATTTAGGAATATAAATATCAAGTAGAATACAACTTCTATATACTTAAACTATCCAGGAAGAACCATATCACACAAAATATTAATATCAATTCAATACTTTTCTTCAAAGCTTTCTTATTCGACAGTTAACAGGAAAAGGAATGGCAAACTGGGATTGGTTGAGATAAAGTATAGCCCAGTTTGTACTTTCAAATGTGTGAATAGTTCTATGGCTCCTTTTATAGACAATCATTATAGTACCATCCAAACAATCGTTACACTATTATATCTTAATGAGAAAATCACAATCTCAATGTCCACTGGATCAGTATATAAAATAGTTGTTAAAAAATAATCATTATTCTAATAGATGTTATAAAAGTATATTGATATTATTAATATATTTTTGATAAGTTGTAAAGGATATAAAAATTATAAATAAAATAAAAATAAAAAAATATTTATATAAATAAATAAAAATAAATATATTATTTGTATAAAATAAATTGAAAAAATAATATTAATTATTTAGATAATTTATAAAATATTATAGTTACAAACATTATTTTGTATTTAATACTATATAATTAATCAAATTAAAATTAATATATTTTAAATTCCTATATTTTTAAGGATTAAAGTTGTTTACAATTATTTATATGGTTTTATAAAATTACTTAAGCAAATAATATATTTTTTTAAATTATAAAAAAATAAAAAAATAAAATGATATACTGTATATGTTATTAAATGCTAATAAGGTATAAATAGTTAAAAAAATAATAAAGAAATAATAAAGAAATTATAAAAAAGATAAAAGTACTAAAAAGAGTAAGATAATTATTAATTTTGTTTTTGTTTTTTATTTGTTTTTTTTATATAAAATTTTAATAATATAATATAATTTGATTATAATGAAACAAGAGGATATATATAATAAAATATAATTTCATATTAGGACAAGATTAGAACAAGTAGGTACATATATGTTAATAAAATTTTATAATATTAAAGTATATGTTAATTATGTCTTGTTTTTTTATTTTTTTTTTAATAATATTAATTAATTACAATGATTAATAAAGATTATAGATTCATTATTTTTTTGTAAGACTTGATATAGTATTGTAAGAAAAAATTGATTGGTTTTGTAACAATAAGCTTTTCCATAGGCTCTTTTTATTATTATTATTTTTTTTATTATGATGATAATAGTAATATTATCATTATTAAGAAAAAAAAATATATAATTGTAATTATGATTATAATAACATTTTGATATTTAATATTTGAAACTATTATAAAATAAATTTTCACAGTTCTTATTTTAAATCTTACAGATTTTAAATTGGATTTGCTTTTCTTTAATTCTTATAGCTTTTTTGATCTAATATTCTTTTATTATTTTTGAATATTTTTTTATAACATTATGATATTCTTGTCACCAGAACTATTGAAATTCTACTAGTAAATAAATTTTAATTTTTTTCTTTTTATATAAGTTATATAGTTTTTTATTGTAATATATTTTATTGTTTATAATCTCTAATTAATATTTAAACTGTATTAATAATATATTTTATTATACTGGCAAGGCCTAGCTAGTTGAATTAAAAAAAAAAAAATATTTTATTATACTAACTGTTTAGTAAATTTCAATTATTGAAATATGATTTAGTATTGAGCTTATTACTAATTTTGTGATAAGATAAATATTTTTTATATTTAAATTTTTGTGATTTTTTTTATCTGATAATGTTTTTTTTATTTTTATCTTATTTTTCTTTTTTTGTAATTACTTTTTTATTAACTTATGTTTTTTAAATATATATTTTTTTTTCTAGTTTATTAATATTTTTTTAAATATTTTTTAATTATTACAATATTTCTTTCAATTGAAAAAAATATATTATAGAACTTAGAATCTTTAGTTATATTTTATTATTAAAGTTGAAACTATTATATATTTTTTTTATCATGTCTCTCTTATTTTTTTTCAATATTATTATTACAATAAAAATATAATGTTTATTATTTTTTATAAGTAAATAAAACATATAATTGTAATTATAATTGTAATCATAATTATAACAGTATTTCAGTATTTATTTTTAAACTATTATCTTTGAAAAGTAATATAAGTTTTTATTGTATTATGTCTGTTTTATTTTTGAATAATTGATTTTTTCTTTAATCATTTTTATCTTCTTTTTCTTTTTTATATTGAAGCCTTTTTTATAATCTTGTTTTATAAATATAGATCTTTTTTGTGATTTTTTATAGGAGAAAGAAACATATAATTATAATTATAATTATAACAATATTTTAATATTTTCAATCATTAGAACTATTTTTTTTATTGATCTTAATAAGTTGTAGTATTTTACTATTGGTTTTTAACTCTTATTACTGTTTTTTTTTTCTAGCTTATACTTTTTATATTTGATTTATTGTCTATAGATTTTCTTTAATTCTTGTTTATATTAATATTCTTAACTATAGCTACTAAATTTTATGAATAAGTTTTAATTAGTTTTTTTGCTATTTTTTTTTATTTGATAATTCTTTTTTTTTTTAATATTTGTCTCTTGTTTCTTTCAATATTATAACTTTTTCATTGTAATTATTAATATTATAACATTATTATTAAAATCAATAAATTGTTGCAGATAAATATATTTTATTTATTTATATATAGTATATGAATAATTATTATTAACTTAATATTATTTTTCTCCCTATTGTTCTAGATTATAGCTCTAATATTTTTCTATAACTGTTTAGTATTTCAATATTATTTTTGAAACTAGTATTATATAGTTAAATAGGTTTTTTTTTATTTATTTGGAAGAATAGATTATTATTTATTTTTTTATTCTTCTTTTAAAATGACATATAACATTGTTTATATATATATACAATATATATATATATATTTATTCAGAAGCATATATTACTAATTTTATAATTATTATTTTTAGGCTTTACTTTTTTTTACATGAGCTATTTTGAAGCTTTTATTGTTGGTTTGAAATGTTTTTTAGATTAAAATAATGTTTCTTTCTCTATTTATTATATTTCAACAACTGAATTCTTTATAGGCATTATTGTTAAAATAGAATTAAATATAGTTTCTTAGATTATTGTAAACACAATATCATTTTTATTGCTCTTCTAAAGATGAACTTTCTTCAGAATAATTTCTTAAAATGTTAATTAAAAAGCATTTTATTTTTAGGTTTTGATAGATAAGGTATATTTTGCAATTATTATCAATTTGTAATATATCATTTTTATTTCAAAAAAAAGATAAAAATATAAAACTAGTAGCAGAAAGACATTTTGTATAAATGGACCAATATAATATACTATAAAGTTTCTAAGGATATACTACTAAAATTAGTACAAGCCTAGCTAGTTAAAAGAATAAATTAAATTAAAAATTAAAAATTAAAAATATTTTTGCTAATAAAAAAATTACATATAATTCTGTTAGTTATGATTCAATAAATTTCTTGGCAAAATATAAAAATAATTTATAATAATTTTTTTATAATTATTATAAAAAATAGTTAAAAAATTTTTATTTCCCAATATAATTTTATTATTATATTATTATATAATAACAAATTTTTTAATCTTTAAATCTTTAAATAATATACTGTATATAGATAGTATATACAGTATTATATTATATCATTAATTGATTATTGAATTATGAGCTAAAATAAAAATCCAAAGACTTTTGCACCAAACTTTACATAAGCATTAATAAGCATACCTTTTGAAGTAAAGCTTGATAACTTGCGTAATAAATATCTTTAAAAAGAATTGAGAATTGAATGTTATATTACTTTCACTTGTCAAAACTAAATCAGTTTTCACGTAATTAAACGCAATACTGATACAATAAAATAGCAAAACTTTTTTCCGTGCACTGCCAAAAAGATTTTGATCAACAAGGTACGACGATATTCTGAATTACATGCTGAATCACAGGCAATTTTTGCATGATTTTATTTAGTTAATTTGTAAGGTACAAAATGCAATAGACTATATAATGTATTTGACTCAAACGCAATGTATGTGATCGCAATAAAGCGATCGTCATCAATTTCTTAATATTCAATTAAGCGCTTAAACGTTTCTTTTGGACGTCTTAATTTATGCATTCTATACATTACGCATTTTTGAATATGCACACATAGGATTCAGAAGCGTCTCAGATAACCAAATAAGAGTTACAAAGAATTAAAAAACATTGTTCTCCGGATTTATTTCAACTTCATGTGATATCATAATTATTAAAAATCATTGTTACCAGAATTACCCTTCTAATAATGTTGCTTTTTGAGTTTAATGACGTTTATACTGCTTTTTTTTCCTGTAACATTATATTATGCAAAAGGAAATTTTCATAGAATGATTAGACTCTTTCCATTTGGGTGAAAGAGGAATCGTAAAAATATTACTACAATTTATGTGCAAATGAGAACTTATTATGCACGTACTGTACAATATTTATATTTCATAATTATCGGTTGGACATAACCATTTAAGAAAACCGCTTCTTTCAACTATTACTTTTTTAAATCTATCTTCAATGATTCATTTCCTTCTTTGCAGTTACTTTTCATCACAATTTCAATTACAACTGAGTATTCTTTCAATAAGAAACGAAAAGAAAGAAAAGGAATAAAAAAAAAAACACCTATTATTATCATTATCAGCATTATTATTATTATTGCTTTTTTTAGGATGTCCGAAAATTCAACGGATATTTCACCGAATCCTTATGATGACCCATCCATTCCATATGTGGAGCCACCAGAGAATCCTTTATTTCAAAAATCACTTGAAATGATGAAGCAGGATAAAATATTCCGAGATTTAAACGTAAATCTGAGTGTATTAAGTGTTGCAGGTGGTTTAATAGTATTATCCATAATAGCTGCTATGTGGCTTTACGATAAGAGGCTGGTAAACCGCGTTTCACTCAGGCTTACGACCGTGATATCTTTGGTTGACATACTTACTGGAATAGCTGTGATAGAATATTCGACATATGTTGCAAGAGACACATTGAGATGCACATTTATCGCTTGGGCGATGTCCTTTTGTCCTCAATTATATTTATTTTTGACTGTGATGATAGCATTTAACCTTCAGGTATTTCTTCTTTTGTATCCCATTATTTTAATTGTCACATAAATAACCTCGATACATGATTACCAGTTAGTGTTCCTTCACCGCAAAAAGGTCTCTTCTTTT